>RCUC01154768.1:0-66708 GCA_003697995.1 Taxidea taxus jeffersonii | reverse complement strand
CCCTCCTAGTTCCCTCCGGGGGTTTGGAATTGAGTCTCGTGGGCTCACACTCTCATTTAAATGCGTCTCCATCACGTTCCATTTAAGGAAGGAAACTTTCAAATAGAAATTGAGAACTGCAGCACGTTTCCCTACGGGCGGAACAGCTGCCGGAAACGTCCTTTGGTCCCTAGCTCTGATCGCCATCAGGATCACCAGTGAATTTCAACACTAAGTCCCTGGTCCCCTCCCCACGGCCTCCCATCTACTGTCGGGCCGAGGCTGCTTCCAAAGCGACTGTTTGTTTTTTTCATTTTTTCTTTTTTACAGCTCCAAGCCTCATAGGCGCGTCAGGGCAAGTGGTTTCAGAGTTGCAGCCCACATTTTTTAACATCCCGATCATTGTCCTTGAAACCCGAGCCCCATCACCACTCGCCCTCAGCTCTGGGCTCTGGTGGTTTAAAAGCTGGAGAGGAAGTGAAAGCGTCAAGCACAGTAAGTGACACCCTCCACCTCCGTGTGTACATAACAAAAGCTCAGGAAACGTGCGGGTCCCTAGGATATCCGAGCTACCCCATCCCCCCCCCTCCAGTCCCCCCCACCAACTCCACAGTGGACTGGATGCATCTTGTCCCGGTGCACGTGTAGGATACATTTGCTTTTTATACTTTTCCTCACCTAGATTGGTCCGTGGTCCTGCTAAAATTCCCTCCCAACGCAATCGCTCCTAACAAGAAATTCCTCAGTTCCCAGTGCTTTTACTCATAGATTCTTTATTTTAGTGTCCCATGAATGATGGGGTCTTGTTTTACTTGAGGGTGGCCGCTAAAAAGTGGCGCTGGGTGTTGAAAAACGGGCAAAGAATTTGGGCCAAAAGCTTAGTGGAAACAAGTCTGAGGACCGAGGTGGGCGCCTTATCAGGTTAAAAGGGGGGTGGTGTGTGGAGATCTTGAGGGAGAGGATTCGGGGGAGTAAGGAGGCATGGGCTTGGTGGGTCGCGCTTCAGAGTATATACCCGAACCGAACAAAAGTGATTTAGGGAATCAGCCCAATAGTGGACGAAACGCACCAGTAAGGAATACTAGTGACTCGATACACATGGCTTCAGTGTCCCTTCAGTGCCTTAACAATAAGCAGCGCGTTAGGAAGGCAGTTGATTTCCTCTGTGGCGTTTGCAGGCTGTGGATACTGCGCCAGCCCACGGAGCATCCGCTAGGAAGAGGGGCGCGAGAGATCCACGAGAAGGGGCAGCAAGCCGCCTGATTGACAGCTCGAAATCTGATCTTGTGAAAGAGACGCGGAGCCAATGGGAGGCAGCGATCCATCAGTTTGGATTGGAGGCCCCTGGAGGAGAAGTAGAGGAAAAACCACCGAATTGAGCTCTGTCAGAGGCGCTTTCGGCTTCCAAAGGGGAAGTGCTGGGCAATAATTAATGTTTTTATTAAATTTGGAGGGAATTTTTTGCAGCCGTTCGCCTAGCGTGGCCTTCAGGTGGGTCTTTGCAACAACTTTTTATGTCTCTCCAGATAATTGCATGGTTGTGGGTTGCAAAAACTATCCTTACGAAAGAGGTGTCTCCGTCTCTTTAGTCCCGTTAGGTGCAAAGCAAGTCTCGTTGATCGCCATTGCTAGTTTTGCACACGTTTGCGAATCAGAGCTGCCCGGGGTACACCGACCGCGCAGGGAAACATCGAGAGTGTAAATAAATACATCGCCTCTTGTTCGGATTTTTGCTACTGCCGAAAATATGTAAATTGTGAACTCTCTTGGCTCTCTTTGGATCCAGGTGAAGGAGGCGGTGTAGGGAGGGTTATTTTTGTGAATGGGACTGTCGGAGGGTAATTAGCTATGCAAATTCAAGAGCTTCATTCATGACTTTTTTTTTTTTAAGCCTAAAAGCCATCTTGTTCCCCTCTAGGTTGATAGAAGTCCAGATCCCGAGGAAATCTCCAGCTAAATGCTCAAAATATAAAACACTCAGCTGAGATTTGCGAAGAGACGCAGAATGGATGGATTTTATGACCAGCAAGTGCCTTACATGGTCACCAATGTGAGTGATCAGTTCGAAAGTTGCTGTTTATAAACTTGACTCCAAGGGGGGGGAGGGGGAGGAGGGAGAGATTGAGAAGGGAGGGGGTAAGGGGGCTGGGATTGCAGATACTTTATCTGCTTTGTTGCCACTGTAGGGCGACTCTGCTTCTAGAAGCCCAGTCTTCAAAATGAGCTTACCTTTCAGTGATTTGGATAAGGCATAGTTTTGTTTTTAAGACCCCCCCTTTTTTTCTGATTTAAAGTGCCCAAGATGAGTGGAAGAGGAGACGGAGGGCAGCAGCAGCTGCTGCACTCAAAGTTTTTGGCTGGGTTTGTCTGCCACATTGAAAAGAATGAAGTTGAGACAAATGCTGACACTTTTTGTTTACATGGGGTGTTTTGTTTCTTTTTTTATCGTCTCATTTTTTCCTCAGGCTTTTTAAAAATTTCACCACTCTATTTTTATTTTTTGCTTTGGGGGGTGTTATCAGAGTAAAATTCACGGTATTTTAGTCTAGCTTTGATCCAGCTAAAAACGACTTTAAGTCTGATTGCTTAATGTTGTTTTGATGCTGAGATGCCATGAATATATGACTGATAAGTAGTAGCGTGTTAGCTTGGCGCTGGGAAGCGACTCTCCCTGGTTGTTGAATTCTCAGCCAAAGCTTTCACTGTCAAGTGAACGCTGAAAATGAGTATTAGAATTGATACTCTGGACTTTTATTTTTATTGAGAGAAAGGATCCCGCAGACTTATGTATGCATGTGTTTTGTGTGTGTGTGACATCTGAGGTTTACATTTTTTTAAAAAGGATTTTATCTTTCCCTTTGTAGAATCAGCGTGGGAGAAATTGTAACGAGAAACCAACAAATATCAGGAAAAGAAAATTCATTAACAGAGATCTGGCTCATGATTCAGAAGGTGAGGTTTGATTTTGGGATGAAGCCCCCTCTTTACCTATCCTCCCCATCCTTATAAAGGAGAGGAACACTTCAGTCTTAGCTTAAAAATAATGATCTTTCAAATTACTGCATTTAACTGAGATTTTTACTTGGAGCAATTAACATAATGTGACAGTTTGCACTGGAGGATATTTTATGGCCCTGTCACAAACTAATGAAGGAAGGAAATAAAAACTTAACAGTGACATCCTTCTTTTAATCATTCTTTTGTGTTTAAGTACTCTTGTCCATATGGCACATTACTAATCCCATAAACCGAGGTAACAATTTAAAAATATCCAACACTGTGGGACAAAGTAAGCAGCTAGGTATACTACTTAATTTCTCCTTTCTACTTTATTAGAAGTTAAATGCTGTATATCATTGTTCCCATTCCCCTTACACTAAAACCATTTACTGTTACCAAACTTTTCAGGGATCATTTTGATGACTACATGGTAAGGTCACAATATTTTGTTTATAGGCCTTCAGGTGTTCACTGAATCATAATTAAGGCCTAATTTATAATTAGTATACCTATTTGGGAGATGAGGTTACAGATTTCTTTTTTTTTTTTTTTGATGCACTGTTGGTTAGGAGGTCAATTTATTGTAAAGTATTCCGGCTATATGGGAGCATTCATAATGAACTTAATTACTTAGATTTAATTACCAAAGTTCAGTTTGGCATTTTGATTAGGTATGTTGAATTCTGAAACCTAACTCAAATTTTCATACATATTGGATACCCTCTCCCTCCCATTATGACAGAATACACAGTTTTGGACTTGATAATAAACAGGTGCCAAGGAATTATCTCACTTTGACTTTTGTAAATCTATTAATGTAGAAATTTTCCTCTAAGATCTGGTATTTAAAAGTTCTCCCTTTTAGTTTGGAGGCATTGAAAGTCAAAGCATACAGTGCTTTAAGAATTATACCATATACTGTTCCCATCTTTTATATAAGGTTCAGAAGATAAAAAGAAAGTAATTGTCAGCCTTTCAACTCTTTCCTCTGCAAGAGTTGACCCTATTTAAGAAAGATTTACACGATAGACACACCTTCACCTGAGCCTTTTTGTGAATCCTAGTATATGTATGTTTGATGTTCCTGATCTTATTTATTAAGTTATTTGTTAAGGGGGGGGGTATTGGCCTTCATTTTTTAATTCACTAAAAGAATTTCATAAAGAAGTATTGCTTAATAGCCATTAAAATGGCAGGATTATTGAGGTATTTAAGTCATAAATCCTATTTTCTTTTTATATTGACTCCTCTCCCCAAATTAAATTGATACTTAATACCAATTTCATGACACACATTTCCATGTAATGGAGCCTAAAGGTTTTTCAAATCTTTTGTTTATGTCTCTGACTTGTTTTTTAGAACTCTTTCAAGATCTAAGTCAATTACAGGAAACATGGCTTGCAGAAGGTAAGGCAAAAAAATTGCTTTAAAAGGAGGGGAAAAGCAACTCTAGAAGGGGAAAAAAAAGTCCTGAACTTGCTGTCTTAATGTTCAGCCCAATTAATTGAGCTCTAAAAGAGCCACCTCATGTGTCATGCATATATTAGAGTCTCTGATGAGTTTGTCTTTGGGGAATCTGGGGCTGCACTACCCAGTGTCATCACAAATTACCAGGAGAAATTGCTTCCAGCTCACAATCACATCTGCTTTTGGCAAGAACTAATGCACCAAGACTTCAAGTTCTAAGCCTCTGTTCAGATTTTAATTGCAATTGATCAGGTTTATATTATTGTACCTCGAGAGACCTCCTAGAGCCAGAACCCGGCTTGCTGTTTCTTTTAGAGCAGCGCATATCATTATTTGGTGTTCTGGTGGAGGACTTTTCTGATGGCAGAAATTAGTTTCTCTGGGTTCATCAGGACGGGATGCTTCAAGATTTAAGTGCAAGTGTCTTCTTCCCACCTTGTTCACAACACAGAACGTTAGGTGTGTATCCAGTACTTAGGAAATCTATGGCTTTAAAAAAATCTTTGGGGGATTTGAGGATTTAAAGAAATGTTTTCTATTTGTTACTCTTATGTGATATTTGCTGAAATTGATTTTTGCTTTTGTGTCACTTTTATTAGGATTTATTTATTATAGCATGGTGACATGTAAAGGCATTACTCTTATTTTTAATTACTTTTTAGTAAAATTTTGTGTTGTAATCTATTGTTGTCTTTTACTGGGTGAAACTTTATTTTATAGGAACAATGAGATACTGCTTCAATACAGCTTAATACACTTGAGAAATGCCTAATGTTGAGGGACTTTTGTTGGTGTCCATACTTGGAGAATTTTTCTTTTTGGATTTGTCATAAATGTGAAATACTAATTTTGTCCTATGATGTGTTTTACGGGAAACACAAAGAGAAAATTCCATCTATTTAAGCTTTGAGTATAATTTGTATTTCTGTCTGTATGTTATCTGGGAAACATGCAATTTTTGGAACAGATTTTTAAGATTGTTAAAAGAAGAGAGAAAATCTCTTTAACTGGAACCCAAGTGTGGCGGTTGCTACTTGGAGCCAGACTGCAGTGTTTTATCGGTGGTCTTGCTTGCAGTTCATCAAGTTGCTGTTAGCATGTAAAATAAGTTTCTTTGTTTTGCTGATATTCTAGTTCTCCAAAAAGCTTTTGCAGTCTGTATAGATCTTTTAAGTTAAATAGCCCTTCTAGTAGCCCTTTGAAAGGGTGGTTTCATTTGCATGTTCCTAAAAGGTAAGTATTAATGAAAGTTTTAGTTATATTTCAAAGTCATTTTGCATGTCTCTGTAAATGAAACTTACTGCAATAGATTACTTACTATTGCAACATAAACCATATAGTCAAACCTAACTTTTTTATGAAAAATTTGCACAGAGGTCGTTGTGTTAACTTTGATCAGTTAGTTTTGCCAAGTTGGAGGTTGTGAGGACATTACATTTATGAGGAAATGTGTTTGCTTATCTAAAATAACTTGAAGTATCTATTTTAATTGTTCTCGAAGGTTTGTTGGTTCTTAGATGTTTAAGTCTCATTGAGTCCAAGTCAGTGCACTTGCTGGCAGATTTTGCCTGTACATAGCAACTCTGTTTCTGGGATTTTAAAATGTGGATTCTGTGACAGACTCTTGCCATTCTGTAATCAGTTTTAGTACAGTCTTTGACTTGTTTTATTTATTTGTCGCTCGGTAAGTGATTTGAATAACTTATCCAAGTTAATCTTTTAAAACTCTGCACTGAATAAATTCTTACCCATGATTATTAGTATACCTGTAAATCAGCTTTGAAGATTTAACTTTATATAAAATAAACCTAAAAAATGACTGATGTATTTGGAGGAATATGGACCTTTACTTAGAAAATAATTCATAAGCTTAAATAAGTTAAGGAATTAATCCTCGGAGTGTTTTATTGGATACCCAGGTGGGCGACTGTTTACAAGCTATGGATAGAACTGCATTTTACAGTAATATAAACAGTTTTCCAATTAGTTTACATTAATTTATCCTATCATGATATAAGCAAAATATTATTAATAGGATTTTTAAAATCTAAGAATGAGGAGTTTTTTTTTACTACCTGTTAATAGACTGCATTTTTTTTTTTTTTTAGAAATTCTGTATCATTATATTATTTGTTTTAGCATTTTAACTTGACTTATCTCATATCTTGAACTAAGAAGAGATCTTAAAATTACACTGGGTTATTTGTAGCTAGAGTTGTCCCATTTCTGTCCTTCTGGACATCCAGAAATTAAAACATTGCCAAATTGACAGATGAGAGACTGTTTATATATTTCTTTTTGTAATGCTTGGTAGCCAAAAAAGTGACCATGGAATTTTAAGGCATCTTGACCCTTTTAAAAAAGATCACTGGCAATTAACCAAGTTTCTCTCATGAGTTAGAATCCCACTGGGAAGTTAAACAGGTCTAAAAATCTTATTAGACGTGAGAGTCAGGTTGTGTCGTATGAAAGTCATGTTTTTATTAAAAAGTGTTCAAAACCGTGAATACTTGGGAAATGATATATCCCAAGATGTTTGTTTTTTCCCATAAGAATTTTTATAAATTAGATTCAAAGTGCAATATATGGATTAGTCATACGTAAATTATTATGGTTTATGAAATGGGTTTTACATCTAAGGACAAATTGGGGTAGATAAGACAGGACTATTTGAGGGTGAGGGTTGGAGCTAGTATTTTCAAGTTGCTAAAGTCCTATAATTTGGGGGGATGCATGGAAGTATATTTTTAATTTCTAAACGGAGATAAAAAATATGTTTGTCAAGGATATAACTTTGTATTAGTGTCACTTTCTAAGTACTAACACTACAATTTAAATGTTTTTAACATATCTACCACAATTAAATACATTCACACCTCATCCTGAAGAAAATTGAAAAGATAATGTTTTCAGTGACCACAGTAGCACTTAAAAAAAAAAAGTGTCTATTTTAAGTTTTGCCATAGCTACTTTATATTATAATTTTACTATGTACAATTCTTTATTGATTCTTCATCTTTTGAGTTAGATTGCTACTGATGGAAAGGCAATTTCAGTTACTTGATCCCATGAAATAATGAGTTCATATATCAATCCTATCAGCATCACGGTAATATCTTATTCTTAACAACCTGTTTTAAGTGGTGCTTTACTAGATGGTGTCCTAGAAATTCATAGCCAAAATGGACCCTTTTGTGTGTGAGGAAAACAGAAGGATATAAAACTGAGTTTAAAAGTATTCCATTCTTCTCAAATTGCTGGTGAGAGCTTATCTGCTAACACAGCTTGAAGAGAAAGAATAAATTTCATATGTATGTAATGTAAATGCATAGCAACTTTTGAACATTGTTTTTGGTGTGGCTCTAGATGTTCTTGAGGTTCCCTTTCATCAGTGATATTAAGGAAAAGCGTCAACAGGGATTTGCTGTCACAGGGTGGGATGTTTTTCAGTGATGTTACATAGTAAGTCAAGTTTCCTGCTGCCCCCATAGTTGAATCAGAGTTTTATTTCCAAGAACAATTTTTCTACACCAAAGCTTATTACTTCATGCAGATAAAGCTCCTTTTTTCTTTTGTTTTGTGTGGCCTTCAAATAATAGGTTGGCTTAACAGTAGAGATGTCATTGTATCCTCTCTATTTACTTCAGTAGCTGATATTAAATTTATTCTTGTGAAGTTCCTTTCAATGATGTGTGCTGTTCCTTCTCGCTGTCCATGTCCTCCACAATGCACAGTAGTCATAATGTACTCATTTTTATTTTTCAAACAATTATACTGTTACTCGTTAAAATGGAACATAAATTGGATATGTGCTTGTTAATTCTTTTTAATGTGATAGGGTAAGAGCTAAAGACTTTAAAAACTATGTTATATTATGTGGCTTACATAAAAAAGGAAATGAGAATTAAGCATTAAATTACAGAAGTTCATACTTTTTCTTGGTATTGAGCAAGAATCATTTAGCATGTAGGGGGGAGGGGCACTACTACTCCTCTTTCTGTTGTACCAGGAAATCCTCTAAAATATGAAAAGAAGACTTCTTATTTGGACTTGATTAAAAGATAGCAGGTAGAGTAAATGTATATTTTTAAACATTTATTGAAATAATATAAATGTCTTTACATCTAGGGTCTACTTGCAAAAAAAAAAGTTTGTTAAAAATAGAACTTGGATGTGATATAGCTTAGATATACCTTTTCCAGAGGGCCCTAATTAAGTATTCATGAATACTGCTTTTCTGGTTCAGTTACAAGAAATGGTCATTTCTTGAATCTCATAATATAACTTTATTTCCTTTGACGTGTATACAAAAGCTTGTAATTGAAATAATAATAAAGTCAGACCTCCGTAGTATTAGGAAATAGAAACAACAGCTCTTAAGCTATGCTTGTTTCCAAGTCACTATAGGTCAGTGTAAGTTAGGAATGGAAGCTGATCTGAGACTGAAGATAACTGAAACTTACTGTTTTCTTTCTTTTAGAGCATTAAGGATTAAAGATGTTTCTGTCATGCGGAAATAGCCTGCCCCTTTTTTTCATATCTTTAAATATGTTTATACTACTGTATTAATTAATGCTTATGCATCGGTACAATCATTTTTAATTTTAAAAACGGATGTGGTATAAAACCAGGCTTAGTGGCTTCATGATTATTTTGTTCCATGGCCTGAAGCTTCATTTCAGGATTAAACAGAATACCACCGAGCAAAGGTTGATTTTCCTCTTGTTTTACTTTTATTTAAAATAAAATTCAAGTTTATTCAGAGAAACTTGTTGCTAATTCTTTGATTCAAAGTGAAATGCTACAAAGTTCGGCAATAATCTGTTATAATCTCAGGATCAAGAAAATCTGAATAATAGGCAAGAAAAAATAAGACATTTCTTTAATGATTTTTTTCCCTTCCCCCATTCCCTCCACTGTTAGTCCCTTCCTTTCCTCCTCCTTTCCTTTTTTCCTTCCTTTTTGGTTTTATAATGTATGTTCTTGTGAAAAGTTACTCTATAATATATATATCCGTAGATATATATCTATATATAGAGAGAGAGAGATAGGTCTGTCATTTATTTAAATGTGTATGTTAAGGGATCTGAGCTGTATTTGAGACAGAGCAATAAAATGGGTGTGTTTATTTCAAGTTCAAGTTGACTTGCTTTAGTTCTCTGGAAGGGTGTGACATGAAAAGATTGCGGTTGGGCCACATGGCTCATGCTGGACTGTGTTTTTGTGAATGGAAGCAGAACTTCAGTTCTGCCGCTTGTCTGGAGGAATTGCTGAGGAGATCAGCTGTCTCATTCACAGGCAGAAAGAATGACTCATACATCTTCCGCCTTGTTTGGCTCCAGGTCATTGTTACAGTGGATAGAACTGGTTTTAATTAAATATTAACCCCTTTTATACTTGACATTTGTTCCATTTGTATTTTTTCCACTTTTTTCCTGGCTTTAAAAGAAAACTCCACAGCCCCCTAGTTTGTAAGGAACGGGAACTTTTTTACTTGCCTGCAGCCAACCTTGGACACACTTAAAACTCTCACCCTCTCTTAAGTAATTAGTGTTTCAAATGAAAGCTTTAGCATAAACTAAAGGAACTCTATTTAAAAATCGCCCCCACCCCCGGAAATGTTAGTTAAGAAAGTGTGCTGAAACCAGAAATGATGGTTAGTGATTCTGTGGCATCCAGATCATGATTAGTATTTTCATGAGCTTGTTTTCTTATAATATGTATTGCTACGCACTAAAAGAGAGAGAGAAAAAAAACAAACAAAATGAAACAAAACACGACAACTCTGGATCATAATCTAGGTAAAGCAAAGAGCTGAGAGGGCAGATACTACCCTTTCAAAGCCCGAGTCTTGAGACTTGATGGCAACTTGTCTATTCCTGTGCTGTGAACTAACTGATAGAGCCGGTCCAGCTCTTACCAATAAAATCCACGTGCTTAATCTTCTTGAAAGCCTTTTATTGGTCTTTGGTCTGTACTTTTCCTCCTTGTCCTTTCTCACTCTTCCCCTTCCTCTTTAATTACATAGTATGGGGAAGCATTTTCATTCTCCAAAGGTGATTATTTCAAGCCTAGTTTATAATAGGGAGCAGTGAAACTAGTGCTTTTTAAAGGTTGGCCTCTATGGTTAATTTTCCACTTTGGAGTTGGAATAGTTTGCCACAAATTTTGAGGCGGCTGTAGTTTGCTGCTTCACAGAATTCCCGTGAACTGAGGAGAAAAGGAAACGTATGATATGAGTGTGGCAATACTTTGTCATATTTTCCCTGCCCAGATCCAACGTGTGTTTTTTGTTAACTGCTTTCCTTTTACTCTAACTTGAAATTAGAAGTATACTTAAGCCTTTGTCTATTTAAGTAGCACGCTGCTTCATTTGGTCTATTCCGTTTTTTCAGATTAGCTTCTGTGAAAATGTGAGTCATATGTTTTTTGTTAAAATGCTGTAATATGTTCAGGCATAAGTGTGAAGTATTTATTCAGTATGTTAAGGAGTTAGAACAGAAATAGCAATTCTTACAGCAATTCTTATTCTCTTTACAAATTGTTATGGACCTCTTTTCTTTATGTTTTGTGAGGTATAACTTCCAGCTTCTTGTAAAATTTTGGCTCCCCCTATGCTTATCCCAGCACATACCACATCTCCATCACTGATTTTTATGTCTTTCTTGCAGTAAAACATATCACAGAATTGCAATTTTGTCTTATGATAGTAAGGAAAAAATAATGTCTGGCCTTTAGGGCGCTCATACCAGCACATTTAGTTACAAATATATTTTTGTTACTCGCCAGCTATTTTTAACTATTCCTGTAAAGGGATATTACATTTTTATTAGATTCTTGTAAATGTTGGCTTTTTAAAAGCATAGTGATTGCTGTGGTTGATAATTTTGCATCTCAATAGTTATGTCTCTAGCTGTTAATTTTGAAGGAAAACCAAAACATGTGGGTATGATGGAAAAAATATGTAGGATTTGGTTCTACCTGCTGTTATTTATTAAATAGATATTGAAAACATTTTTGTATTTTTTTCTGTGAAGACTTATTTTAAAGGATGTTTCTCCACTTAGATGAATCTATGGGAAAAATGAAGCTTGCTGTAATGTCAAAAATGTTTATAGTTAAGAGAATACTAATGTACACATTTACCTGTTATTTTTATCCCTTTCCTCTATAATTCAGGAGAAATGAAGATTTTAACCTTGCATTGTAATGACTGAAGTAGTTTTGTGTGTATGAATTGAAAGAAATGGGTGGGAGGTGAAGGTTCAGAAAAAATAAGTAACATTTTAGGATTTAATTTAATTGTCACAGGAAACCCATATTACCACCATTAAACTGATGAATAAAATACAGTTCAAATGGGTTAAAATAATGTACACACTTTACACAGATAGGAAGTCATAAAACCATGACTTGAAGTTTCCATGGCTTTAGTTATCCATGGTAGCAGACAGTAGTAGAATATGAAGAGGAAAAAAAAAAAATCTCCCATTATGTGCTGATCATTTATAACTTGGAAGAAAGTTCCCAATTTTTTTGTTGGCAGAGGATGGAATTTGTCTTTAATAAGCTGATGTGTTGGTGTACAGAGAATGTTAGGAAATAATTTAGTGTCAGACTGTATATATTTTAATAATCGGCAAGATTTTCATTGGTTCTGCTCTTAATAACATTAATTTTATTCAGCCAAGTATTTCTACTTTAATTTTTTATTTTTATTTTTTTTTATTTCTGCTTTTAAAAATGTGATTAAATAAGGTGATACTAAAGAATAATCTTACCTATGTTGTATTTCTTTTTTATGTACATTTTTAAATGTAGAATTTCTTTTTAAAGAGAATTTTTTTAACTTATTCATCTACCAACCCGGAACTTTTTCCACAGAGAATGATTATGTTCATAAACATTCCCCATTCAAAGCAGGCTCTTTTTAAAAAATTAATTGACATCTATTTTAATATGACTTGACTGGATGAAACATTTCAGTATTACATATTACTAGTAAAGTAATACTAGTAATCAGATCATAGCCAAAGTTAAATAGGATAACTCCTCTATTTTTACCAAATTAAAAGGAACTAACTTATATTTTAGGTCATTTGTGTGTGTGAGTGTGTATATTTGTGTGTGCATGTGAAGGCTTATTTTGGTAATATCTTGTCAATTTGGAATAGGTTATTTTGATGTCTGAATCAACTGTGACGAAAATATTTTAGAAGTGGAAAAGTGTACTTGTGTTTTGATTGCTGCCGAATGCATTAAGTCCTTGCTCTCCAGTAGTTTTTTCTTTACTAAAAATAGGGAAGTTATTTGACATGAGGATTGACGAAATAGTGATATTCTTTTCATGAGTGTTGTAGAGTTGCCAGGAAAATATTTCGCATGAAACGATGGAATTTATTTTTATTATTTATAATTTTATTGTTATGACGTAATCAGTAAAATATATTATATTCTTCTCTATGACCAAAATCAGTGGATATGCTTTCACTAAAAAAACTTTGTAGAATATCGCGGCCAAATTTAGGTCGAACATTTTTAGTTATGGTCGTCTCATTTTCAGTTGACTGAGCGTACTAGAGGCAGGCATTTCTGTCAAAGCAGAGGGATGTGTGTAACTGCACATCCTTTGAAAGGCTGCTGCAGCATGAGCCGTGGGTGAATTGAAACACTTCTTACTCCATTCTTGCAAAGAAGCCCCGCAGCTAACAGAAATCCAGTAGCTTCTAATATTTTGCATGTCTCTTTTATTTCCATCTGGCAGGTGATATCCAGAAGGACCACAGCTGCCACAATTACATTTCTGACACTTGTGTTTTCTCGTTGACATCAGTGGTTGCCTCTCTTTCCCCTCCCAAGTATTGCCGTCAATCCCATTTTAAATAGGAGCTTATTGGCAAATAATCATAGGTTTGATCTGAGCCAAAAAAGATCTTGCTTGACATTCCTTATGCCTTAGCACTTTCTCTCTTAATTTTTTTTTTAATTTTTTTTTTTTTTTTCTTCTTCAGCTCAGGTACCTGACAATGATGAGCAGTTTGTGCCAGACTATCAGGCTGAAAGTTGTAAGTATAGTATGACTCATCTCTTGATTTTTTTTCTGTCTTTCTTGTTTCCTTTTTTCATTCTTTCTCTTTGGTTGGTTTCTACCTCCAGTGTCTGTTCTCGCATTATGTTGCTACCTTTTTAGCGTATAGTCATGAGGTGATTCTGTCAAGTTGGGATACCAGCAGAATCCCTGTATGATCTGAGTGGAGCTCCAAACAGTAGCCAAGGAAAACTGTTTTTTATTAAAAGATGGTTTAATTCTCTGTATTTGGATAATACCTTTGGAGAAGAAATAGGGTGTGATCCAATGAACGTGCAAGTGTTTACCTCCAGCTTTTTGCTGTTTGTGAGAAAATGTCTGAATGCGGATGCGAGGAAGTCAGTAGTTAAGATCCATGTGAGGCTCTGTATTGAATACTTATAAAAATTTGTTGGCTTGTATTATTTTACATTCATGAACTTTCAACTACTTTGATGTAATTTTTAGCTTCATTTTCTGCCTCCTGGTTACCGTAACACAAACGGAAGGAGCCCGTGTCTTCTCTTAGGATCCCTTCAGTGTTTCTTTCCCTGAGCCTTGCTCCAGGGCCTGTCAGAGAATGCGTGAGTAGTGATTCATGGGACAGTGGCCTCCCGGTAATCCCTGAGTGAGCATTATGCCTGTACAAACATGGCGGCCTTGGGCTTTCCTCCTCATATTTATGCTCTGCTGGTCTGCCAACTAACTGCAGCTGTTGACCTGACGTGTAAATATGAAAAAAAAAGGTATAAATATCATCTTGATGAAGAAAGTGACCTAATAACGTTTTCATTCTCTTAGTACCTTTTAGAGCTCTAATTTGATTCACTTTTCCAGACCATTGACAGTTCACAGGAGGCAGTATCAGCAGAAGCAAGAGATGCTTACTGCCTTACAGCTTATCAAACCCATATTCTCACACTTAATCTCACATGTCTAATACCAATACCTATGTGACTTCGAGGAGCAGATGTCTATGAGCAATATTTTCCACTTTTATGTTTCGTATTTTTATCTCCCAGGCATCAAGGCTTATAAGAAGTTATATTCAGGGGCGCCTGGGTGGCTCAGTGGGTTAAAGCCTCTGCCTTCGGCTTGGGTCATGATCCCAGGGTCCTGGGATCGAGCCCCGCATCGGGCTCTCTGCTCAGCAGGGAGCCTGCTTCTCTTCCTCTCTCTCTGCTGGCTTGTGATCTCTGCCTGTCAAATAAATAAATAAAATCTTAAAAAAAAAAAAAAGAAGTTATATTCAGATTCCCTCCTATGTTTTGGCTCAGCTTCATTAAAATTTTTTTTTTTGTTCCATTGTGGTAAAATATACATGACAGTAAATTTACCATTGTAACCATTTGTTCAGTGTGCAGTTCAGTGGCGCTCACACTGTTGTGTAAACATCAACATTGCCCACCTCCAGAACTTTCTCATCATCTCATTCTGACCTCTGTACTTACTAAAAAATTAACCCCTCACTGTCCCATGCCCCTGTTAACTGCTGTTCTGTCAGTTTGATTTTTGATCTAAGAAGAGAATTTTGTGTGCTCTTGATGATTGCATATAGTTATTATGCGATTTCAAGAAACCTGTTCAGCAATGATAGAGACCTTAGAAATTTCCAGAAAGATGACAGCCAAGGATGATGGCTAAGCAAGGCCTTCCTATTTTCTTTAAAACGCAGGGAGGGAATGGTCACATTTCCAGAATTTCTTTTTCTGTGGGACTTTCTAAAAGCTAAACCTGCCATCTGAGTGGGAGAATTATCTCATTGAGTCATTTTACATCTGAAGAAATTGGTAATGATTCCAATAGTATACCAAATGCCAGGGTAAAAATCACTACCAGAAAGAAATTTTTGTTCCTTTTCTTTTTTGACCTCTTTTCAGTTTTTCATATTCTTGACTCTTTTCTCTCCTTGAACTCCTCTCTTGGTCCACAGTGGGATGATTTTTTCCTTTCTCTTTTAACTACTTTGATTCCTTCTTCTCCCTCCAATCATCTTCCTTCCGTCCTCTTTTCCTAGGGTCCTGTCCCCAAACTTTGCTCTTATCTAACATGAGCCATCCCTGCACAATCCCACAGAACTATCTGTCATGTTGGAAATAATCAGTTTCTGATCATTCGGTATAGGAGCCACTAACCACGTCGCTCACTGAGCACAGGAACTGTGGTTGATGGGACTGAAGAGATGAATTTTTGTTTTATTCAATTTCTATGACCTTAAATTTAAAGAGGGGCTATTGGTTGCTGTAATGGTCAGCACACTTCTGTATAGTGATGTCTCCTACATTGTTATCTCTGGCCTGGGTGTCCCCCTTCCCCTATCTGCTGGGCATCTTCCCCTGATCTACCACATGGTCCTCATGCCAAGTCAGAAAAGCCTAGTACCTCAGGACTCAACCCTCAGCCCTCAGCTAAGCATCAGCATAAAACACTCTTAATGATGCTCCGTGGACAATTCCCACTCAGCCAGGCCAATGTGGAATTTATTTATTTATTTTTTTCCTGATCAGTGTCTCTTTTGTACTTCTCTTGCCTTTCCAAGTTGATGGCATCACCACCGAGGCTAAAAATCTTCTATCTGCCCTTCTTCCCGGTTCTTTACCATAGACCTCCACTTTCTTACCAAGTTGTTAATTCTACCTTTTAAAAATAACTTAATTTTGTGGTCTCTACTTACCTCTGTTTGACTGAGTTCACATCCACATCTGCCTTGACTGATCTTGTGAGTAAGACTTTTGCTTGGTGCTCTTCTTTTCAGTCTTACCTCCTCCCAGCCATTCTCTGCAATGGCATTAATGCATAGCTGTCTGACCTTGTTAATATTCTCCTTAAACTTTCTTCAGAACAAAGTCCTACAGAACATCACGCTACCATCTGGGCCTTGACTTGGTGTTTCAGTTTTAACTCTTGCGATCCCAGCACCCGGTTCCTCCCTGTCCTCTGAGCTGGAGCCCTTACCATGTTTCCGTTTTCCAAACAGATGGAGCTGTTTTAGGTCTCTCTACCTTTGCACCTGTTGTTCATTCTGCTTTGTAAACTTTTACTTGTGCTTTGTGGTGTTGGTAGAGCTCCTATTGCAGACCTAGCTTAGACTTCACCACATTGAAGTCTTTCTTGACCTTTTCTTGCCACCCTTACCTGCAGAGTTAGACTCTAGAGTATCTCGGGCCTTTTACTTACTGTAACACTTTACATACATGCATTTCTTCAGTAAGACTGTAAACCTCTGGGGGATTAGGAGCATGTCCTGCCGAGCATGTTATAGAAGCATAATAAGTAAAATTGTGATCACAGAAATGTGATCAGCTTCTTAGGGCTCCTTTCCTCCTAAGTGTTTTCAAAGCCCTAATTTCCTTCTTAAGGTAGAAAATATATGATCATGCCTTAACACACTAGATATAGTCTCATTCTGGAAAAACATGCTAAAACTATGAATGTTTAACCAAATATTTTTAGAATGCTGAGGTTTTTCTTCAGTTAGTGAATATTTACAGTTTAACAAATATGCTCCGGGATTAGGTGAATAAAACACCTAATTTTAAAGGAAACCTCTAAACAAAGGTAAAAATAAATCTGAAATAGTCTAGTAAAAAGAAAATGGAGGTGTGGTTTATTTCACATTTCCACTGACATAAAGGACTATTGTTCGAAGATGGTGAACAGCTAATTTCAGTGTTCATTGAGAACAACACAAAGGGAGATGATTCAAAAAGAGAAATAGAGTATATGGATTAAATTCTGAGGATTTCTGGATGGAGGAGGTTATCAAATATTGGAACTGAAAGTTTAGATTGTCTGCTAAATGCCTTTTACAAATGTTTGATTTGTCTCTGGGAATGCTTAGTGGAGCAGAGGGATCTCATCTCCAGAAATAGAGGGAAACCCACCCCCTGTGTGGCCCCACTACACAATCTATGGGGCTGGTTTATCAAACATAAACAAGTAGATTTCCTGACATCCCTCAATCAAATAAAATGCCTCTCATTTTATTGCTTTAGTCCTTCGGTAAATGTGAATTAGGAGAATGAACAGTCAAAGTCTGTTCAACCCTGGACTATGGATCATACATTTGACTGTCGTAAGGTAAATCTATGCAGAAGAGGAGAGAACGGAGCGTTCAAAGTTGTGAGAAATGAGATTGAACCATAACACTTGGGGATTCTCTAAAAATCTTCCCAAACATTCTTTATTTTTACTTACAAAATATGTCAACTGGAAATCTAGAATCTAAAGACCTGTAGCTTGCTGCTGACCTTTGAGGGGTGCTGACTTTTTGAAGCACCTATAGGCATTGAAGGCAGATGAAAACAAACCAAAAACTTCCCTGCGAGCCCATCCTAGGAAGTGAATGGAGGCTAAGAGAAAAAGCTTACTTAGCTCTAATAAATTGTTTATTTCTTAGAAACAAATCTTTTCAGAACTCAGACACTCTGCTGAAAAAAGCAGAATTACTTTAAGATATGCTTTCGTCCGGGACGCCTGGGTGGCTCAGTTGGTTAAGCAGCTGCCTTCGGCTCAGGTCATGATCCCAGCGTCCTGGGATCGAGTCCCACATCGGGCTCCTTGCTTGGTGGGGAGCCTGCTTCTCCCTCTGCCTCTGCCTGCCTCTCTGTCTGCCTGTGCTCGCTAGCTCTCTCTCTAACAAATAAATAAATAAAATCTTAAAAAAAAAAAAAAAGATATGCTTTCGTCCAGAGGAAGTAGAAATCGGTCTTTTCAGAAAAGAGAATTTAAAGGGTATTTGGAACATAAATTAACCTTATCTTTACAAAGTAGACACAAATTTATATATAAACTGAATTTTTGTAAATTTTATGTTTATTAATAATCTTATATTTTAAATCACATACTTTAAATGTAGTTATAGCACTCATCTTTTGAAATCTGCTAACTCTCATTTTTTTCATTACGGTAATATGTTATCATTTTTCCAATTAGTTTGTTTCTGTTTGGTTACCTTAGTTCTTTTCATTGTTTTCTCTACAGTGATTCACAGGATAGATGATGTTCACTTTACCTTTTACCTCTTCCCAGAACATTACCAGGGGTATAAACAGCGTTATGCAAAAATTCCCAGCAGGATAGGTCTTTGTAACTCTGTTCCTTTCTCTTGTACTCAAGAAAGAACAGTGGAATGCAGGTCAGTTAGAATAGTGTCATTAAGGGAATAACAATAACCTTGACTCTGATATGTTTATATAGCAGAAAGTAAACATTAAAAGTTTGCAAGTTTGTATACTTCAATTGAAATTCATAATACAGTACTAGTGACCCAACTGAAAAGAATCAGGGCAAACCGGTGTGTGGGATCTCAACTGTTAAAGCTCCTGTTACACAGGTGAGTCTTTGTTCAAGTAAATAAAAGTCATAGCTATGTTTCATTTTCTTAGGAATTAAAAAAAATATATGTTAATACTTGGGTTCCTTTTGCAGTTACATTGGGAGGAGGTGGGGGACACCTTAACAGATAATGATTACACATTTGCTTTTGAAGACACTGAAGTCAGAGAAGTCTCTCTGCAGACGCTGACTAAATGATTTCTTTTATATTAACCTGTCCTTGTCCTGGATTGGGAAGTTCCATTGGTGCTTTGTGTTTCTTACTTCCCTGCTTTTCTACTAAGTCACCTTCTTGCATTGTGTTCTTTTCTACACACATAATGAGTACTTGATAAAAGTTGGCTTTTTATTATAAATTTTGAACTCTTTCTTGCTCCTGATTAAATTTTTGAATATGGCTGGCCAGGAAGTCTTTGTCTTTCCTTCCTAGAGCTTCTTTTACCAGAAGGTGAGCATACATTCAAAGAGGAAGTCCATTTCTGGGATTTGAGAACATGAGTTTGTTACTGTGTCTTGTTTTCTTAAAAAAAAAATGACACATGTTTAAACATGCCACTGTACAGACTCCAACTATCCACTTAAGGATGAATAGCCTCATGCCTTCCTCATCTTAAATGGTATCACTTGAGATCTAAGCTATAACCAGCTCTTGGAGGTTCTGTTTCCTTTGTGTATGGTTTTTGTTGTTTCAGTTGTTTTGGGTTTATTTGTTTGTCTTCTTTGTCTTTAGCTTTTTTTAAAAAAATATTTTATTAAAGCATTATGTTCCACAGAGTGGGGGAAAAACACAAATAAGATTGTTCAACACAGTCCTATTCTCTACAGCAATTTTTTTTTAATGCCTTTCATTTGTCCCACATGCTAAATAATATCCTTACACTACAACTTCTTGATTTATCAGTTTTAGATTTTTATCTCGCACCCCGTTTAGGAAAATAAGCACTTGAGATGTGTTTTAATTATTTTACTAAAAGTAATCAGCTGTGTAATTCTGCACGAGTCCGACAATCTTAATTCACGTTTGAATGTGAACAAGCATCATTTGGGAAGCTTGTTCAAATGCACCTTCATGTTCTTGTCCTAGGAGAGTTAGACTTTCAGGTCTGGAATTGGGCCCTCAAATTTCTAATGAGCTGTTAGATGATTCTGATGCAGGCTTTCTATGCAACACAAAGTTAGATATGTTGCTTATCTCGTCATTTAATTATTTGTGGAACACTGACAGCGGCATCAGTCTCTTGCAAGTAGGTTGTAGGATGGACTCTCCTGTTCATACACGTATACAATTCATTAAGTGATAGCGTTTTTGAAAATTTTTATGGAAGTAATACACTGTCATTTTGTTATTTAAGTATACTAGGGAATTTAAAAAATGAAGTCTATATAATAGTGATATTGTTAAAATAGTTCAATTTTGGTCATCTTTGCTAGAGTTATTTGTACTATCTAGTTCCAAAGACCATTTTTTACTTATTTGCTCTTCCTTGACCTTGAGAAAGTGCTCACCATAGATCCCTGTCATACTAGAATCAGTTCTAGCTTAGAAGGAACCCTATCTTTGCCAGTGAAGGAGAACCAAGCATTGGTGGCACCACCGTGTTCTAGATGCATCCACTGGGGGGTTCTCATCATCTAATGGTCTGTTCTTTCACCGTTAGTGCGTGTCTCTCATCTATGCTGGGCTCAGTCTAGAGTCCAGTGGCCACCTGTTCAGCAAAGCAGACATTCTGGTTGGTGTTTGATTGTTTCACAAAGGACATATTTTTCAAATGAAAACAGAAACCCAGGGGGAAAAAAGCTACCTTTTACAAGAAATTTTGTTTTGGATAACATTCTGGAAAGCTATCACGTTCCATAGAAGGAAAACAAAAAACTAAATCATTCACCTCGGGCATGTCAGTTAACCTTTACTTACTTATCTGTAAAATGACAAGGAAATAAGTAATCTCTCAGGCGCAGAACACATTATGAGCCTATGGCACTTCTTCCGTATGCAAGGATAAAACAAAAGGAAAGATAATACCTGGATATGGTGAATGCTTGTTGAATATGAAAAGGTATATTTTAGAAAAACCGTAATTAATGGGGAAATATGTGTAATTAGAAATTACTATAAATGACTAAATATTTATGGCTAGAAAATTGCATCAGTTTTAGTCAAGTCTGTTCAGGTAGATCCTTTTCAAAATTTTTAGTTTTATCAGCTCATTCTTCCTAAGGTGGATAGTTAAGATTTAATGCCAAAGTGAAAACCAAAAAATAAAGCAATGCCTTTAAAACCCCCACAAAACTGGAGTTTGTGGTTATATTATTGCTAAAAGCTGAAATTGTATATTTCACCTCAAGTTTTTAGCTTTTTCTTTCCTGTTTTATTTATCCTCTTAAATTTTGCCTTTAGTTTAACACATTGTCCTAGAAATTGACTTCAGAAACATGATAAAAGGAAGTATGCCAACAAATCCTTTCCACTTACTCTGCCTATAATTAGTAACAAATTATTTTGAGGCAAGTGATCTGCGCCATCTTTGGTTAAATTTTGCTCAACCTTAAATAAGTGTATCGCTATGCAGTTACTGGAATGATTAGGTTGAAAGCCCGGCAGCATTTGTTGGAAAGTGTAGGTAAGGGGTTATGGTGGGAAATTATTTGCAGAACCAAATATTATATTCTTTGTTCCAGTGTTTTTAATATATATACCTATTCTTATGCCTCGTGGTGATTACAAAAGCAAACAGAACATTTGATAGTATTTGCAAATAAGGCCAAAGCAGTCATGAAAATGACTCTATTTCTGAACCACCATTTCATAGGACATGTAAATTTTATGGAATCAGATATAAAGAAGTAATCCGAGCTTAAGTAGTACATGTAAACCTGTATGTCCTAACTGTGTGTTTAGTGTTTTTATGGTTTTTATTTTTATCGTTTTGCCACTTTTCCCCATTTATAACGTTAAACATCTACTTAAGATGCACAGTGCACATTTGCTTCTGTTACTGAATTTTCTCTTAACGAGAGTTTGTTCTGTGTCTCAGGAAGTAAAAATGGTTGGTTTCATGTGGTTGCCTTGTTTTTCTTTTTGGTGCCAAAACCCAGGAACAAACCAGCTGTGGTTGCTTTTTTAAAATCTAATGAATTACACCCCAACAAGCATTACTTGGCACTTGACAGTAGCTGAGGGTGGTGTTAACTCAAAAACCCAATTACTGACGATATATCAGAAATGGCTACATTAGAAATCCTGTTTCTACAATGTCTGATTAAACTTTAAGATAGAAAAAGTGCCATTGTGTGATGATTGTAGACAGTCTTGGACTCTTATTTAAATCTAAGGTTTAGCAAAGAGGTTTATTTTGCTGTAGATGGCACATTGTTAAACCGTCCAGAGGCTTGTTTCATAGTTGCTCCTAGTTTTTGACTTTACAGCCCTGTTGGAGGAGATTTTTAGATCCCTAAAAGAGGCTTGAATTGTGATTGCTCCTTTATTTGTGTCTTACTATAAAAAAGAATCTTATATTCATATTTCTGTTTGCAAAATCGGAATGAACGAATGAACGTATTCTTAGAAATGTGGGGCACGTTTGTTATTTTGATTTTTATGATTTAAAATATGAATCATAAATCTTAATAGTGTAAGAGCTCTCATTTTACTCATGAGGTTTTACAAATGTCCATAGTTGTATATTTTTACTGAGGGTGCTAAGTAGGTTGACAGGACTCTAAAAGTTTATTCATTTAACGAACGTATTTTGGTCTGTCCTATGCCGTCTTCTGTCTAGGCACTGAGAATACAGTGGTGGATAAATGAGAAAAATACGTCTCCTCTCAGGGAACTTAGATTCTGAACTGCATGCAACTGATAAAGTCGTATTCATCCCATGTCAAGGGATGTGGAATCGTATAGGGCTCACTGTGTGTCATGGGATACTCAGATGCTGATCTATTACATTCTGAAGAAAATGTGCTTAGGTTTTTTTTTTTTTTTTAATTTTATGTTCATTTCTATAAGAAGCACTCTGTTCAAAGGAATGACCACTGGATTTTCTAGTGGATTACCGTCATTTTGTATGTTCCCACCTTTTTAGGCCATGCTTAAATTCCTGTGACAGGGACTCGGGAGGTTATCTTATGTCTTTTAATAAATCATGTTCTCCGGTGGCAATTACATAGGCAAAATATTGACCTACTCTACTTTTTGAGATCAAACTCATTCTTTATGATTCTGTTCATTCATGAATCATTTCATTTATGAATGTCATTTTTTCTTTGCTTGTCTTAGAATTAATGAATTCTCTGTGCTCATAAATGCTTTCTGTACATCTCAGTGTTAATATTATTCAACTTGGCTTGTAGAGGATGGCTCATGTCCTATACAACTGTGTATAATTCTCACTTTGTGGATATTCAGTGAATTGAATGAATAGCTTCTCAGATATTTAGAGTCTTAAAAAAGTGTTTTAGACATATTCGTACACAGGTACTTAGTTGTCTGAAATAGAATGCAACTATTCTGCCTGTATTTTCCCATGTTTTGTTTTGTTTTGAGGGATAATGGAAAGCCATTTGCATTTATGTAACATTATCAGTCATCAGTATCTATTATCAGATTAGGGCTCTCTAATATTATTTGATATTCCTATCTCACGATACATTTCTCAGTAATCTCTATTAAACACAAATACTCTGAAATAACTTAGTATTTTTTCCCATTTTTTATAGAGAAATATAGGGTATAAAATAATCAATTAACTAAGGCCTCAGATGATTGAAATGATAAAAGTCGATCCCCAGATCCTACTTGCATCATCTGGGGACATCATCTCCCTTCCCCGAGGGCCAGTACTCAACCCACTTGTAAAGGTTTCAAAACTTTAATACTCCACCCCCCCAACAAACCTTAAATAGGCTCCATGGCCAACACAGAGCCCAACTTGGGGCTCAAACTCATGAGCCTGAGAACAAGATATGAACTGAGATCAAGAGTCAGACGCTTAACTGTCTCAGCCACCCTGGCACCCTGAGAGATGAAAACATTTGACCTCTCCTTTGGCACCAACTGCTACTGCTCTTAAAAAACACCCCCCCCAAAAAAAACAACAAAAACTTCATCACTAACAGAATATTTTTCATATAGGACATGATTATTGTTTGAAAATTATTCTTAGTAAGGCACGATAGATTGAGAGGGACTCAGAGAACCTTCCCACATGGGTTTGTTCCAAGAAAGGTGTTCTATGAACTCATTTGAGCTAATAGCTATGGTTGAAGGAAGTTGGGACAACTTGGTACTTGGAACTGTTCCATTTCTCATCTAGGCTCTAGTGCTTGCCTTGCCCTGCCTCGAAGACTTCCTCTTATCCAGAATTTGAGAGAGATTTATGATATATCCTCTATTTGCCTGTTGGGCAGGTGCAGTTTTTGTCTGAAAATATCTTTATGTTTTCCTCACGGTGGGAGGACCTTCAGGCAGATGATGGAGTAGTGGCAGCAGCAGAAGTATTAGTACTAGTCAGAGTAGTAGGGTTCATGGAATTCCCCAAGTGGTAGTAAATATTCACGAGAATCCCAGAGCTGCAGCTTGAAGAGACATCATAGGTTAATGATCTCCATGCTCTTGTTTTAAAGATGAAAAACTGAAATCCAGAAAGGTTATTTGGTTTTGACGTTAGAGCAAGAATGATTGTATGCCCTTACTTGTATGTTGGGAAAATAGCAAATAAGAATTATACAAACCTAGATTCTTTCATTTATTGGTGACCTTTTCATTATTGAATATTCTATAACACTGGAGTGAGAAATACTTTTCTCAACCATTTTCTTGTTAAAGAAGGCACTTTAAGCTTAGTTACCTCAGTAACACAAATATATTTTAAAAGGGAATGAGTTCAGTGTAGTATATCTTGATGTCAGTTTTTTGTTTGTCTACTTTATCAATTTTAATATATTTGTATCTAATTCACAGTTTACGATTGTTTAGGTTTTTCTCATTATGATCAAGGTCTGTAAGCCAATCCAAATTCTGGACAAATTTTGATCAGAAAGAAATATATCCTCCCCCCTTTGCCCACTTTTCCCCCTGAACCTTTGAGGCCTGGTATTTAAGGCCCAAACATATGATCTTCATCTGAGATTTTCTGTGAGCCACCAAGTAGCAGCCAAAGTTCTGTCGAATACTATTCAGGCCCTTGGACTTGGTTAAAAATGGCTCGTTCTTATCAAGATGTATGGATAGTCTTGAAGTGTTAACTTCAATATGTTAGCTTTTCCTTTGAAATGGCAGTCATGCTGTGAAGTGAACTTTTACTGCTGTTTGAGGTTGTTTTTCTCCATCCTCATGGACACAACAGCCTTATTATGTTGGTTTGATTTCACTCTGGTTCTTGGCACTAGGGCTAGAATGTCAGGTGACACAGTTGTCTCAGCTCACGGGTCTGTTGGGAAAGCCAAGAAACTGGATGTCATTGCTCTGTGTTTCTGGATGTTTTGCCATCCCGAGCCTTTCCACATTGTTTTTTTCCTCTAGGATAATCAAACCTTGTATTCCTTTCTGAAAGCTTTCCTTACATTCACTGTTTTATTGCAGATTAAAGGCTGGTGCATTAGAAGGTTATCAGTTAATCAATAAACTTCAGTCATCTCATCTTGTGATAAAGCTGTCTCATTGATCAAAGTGAAAATTGAGGCCCTTGCCTTTTAAATGGCAATTTCTGAAGGTTTGGGCAATGTGCTTATGGAATGTATAGACCTATCTGTTTATGTGTATTTAGAGGTCATCATATGAATTTAGGCGTGTTTGATACACACATAGGGAGACCCACACATACAAACTTCCGTATTTTATTTAAAATATTGCATTCTTACTTTTCTTGAATTTTTTGTAAAGTTTTATTCATCAGCAACCTCCCACCCCCCCCCCCTCTTTTTCCTTTAAAATTACAAAACTTTTTTTTTTTTTTTTTTTTTTGGTTAGGACTCCTATAAAATGTCTACTAAACCCTTCATGGAAAATTGCAATAATTGTATGCATAGCAAAATGCATACAGTTGCTGTGATTATGAAATAAAAAAATACACTCTTATATTAATCGTATAGTTAAGCGGATACCAGTTTTAGAATCTAAAGATCTGGCATATTTATTTTGGTAAAATGCAGCGTGTTCTTTTGGTTAAGAACCAGAAAGTTTTTTTCCTCATAATGAAAGATAAGTTGAGACAACAAACATTCATAATGCCAGGTATTGTGCTAGATCCTATGGAATGAAAGATGAAAACAAGAGTAGAGATGATCTCAATCTCCTTCCCTCTTTTCTTTCTTTTTCTTTCTTTCTTCCTCTCTCCCTTTCTTCCTTCTTCCCCCCTCCCTCCCTCTGTCCCTCCCTCCCTTTTTTCCTTCCTGCCTTTCTCCCTCTCCTTCCTTCCTTCTTTCTTTTTTTGTTTAACAGTTTAGAATTCATAGATCATTTTCACATCCCTCACCTTATTTGCTTTTCACAATGGCCCTGGGATGTAGGTAGAGCAGAGAAAGGTCAAGCAGGTCTAATGCAATAACCAAAGTCTTGTAATAGTGGATGGCAGAAACAAGACTCATCTTGTAACATTTGCTCTTGTACATAGAATAGTGCATAGCAAAATGTGGGAACCGCTCATATATTGAAATGCTAGGACTCTACAAATGAAAAAATTCATATAAATATTTTTGCCAAGGGCATGTGCACATGTATCAGTTTGTATGTTTGTATGATATAAATTAAGGAAAAAAACCCCAAAATGTTTATTTATAAATTTCTTCTAATTTATACCGTAATGTACAAAATAACACGTATATGGAGAGCAAGGGTGGAGTAGACAGCTCTTAGTTCCCTGTTACTCTATGAAAATCTTCATCCTCATGCTTTGAATTGTAGAAGTGTGGTTAAGTTCTCTGTATATATAAGCCTTCAGTTTCAGGAATCCTGAATGTTTGCCTAACAAAATAAGAGTGCTCTCAAAAGAGAATTTTTAAATTTTGGTTGGGACATTATCTATAGGCATCATATAATTAGGTTAGAAACGTATGCTACTATTATGCTGAAGTTAACTGAACATCACATGTGGCATTTTGTCTGACAGTACTTCTTAAACATCTCTGCAAGCTCTTATATGGTATTAATGCTATAAACACTAATGTCACACAATATGAAGTGATGGGATTCTCAGAGGACTGAGTACAAGTTACTGCATACGAGCAAAGTCTTGGACCTTGGACAGTGGAGTTCAAATCTCTGCTATTTAATAGGAGAAGCAATTTTACCTCATTGCGCCTCAGTTCCTTCCTGCCTGAAACAGGGATAATAATTTTACCTTCCTCTAGGATAACTTGAACATCAAATGAGTATTACACAGACACAAACACACATGCATTGTGTGATTACATGAAATATATTAGGTATATGCTTGGACATAAAAGGCAGTGGTATAAGCTTTTATTCTACCTATATATGCACAAATATATGTGAAATACACAAACGATTCATATTATAATTTTTATGATGAAATGCATTCATTTTGATCAATTTACTTTTCTGTGTTTTGTTTTCTTTGTTTTTGCCATACTCAGAAATGTTATCCGTACCTGCCAACTTCCAGGCTGTTTCTATATACATACTGTAAAATAACTGCAAGAATAACTTGACCTTTTACTGTTGATCACACTGTGCAGTTCAGTACCTATCCACGGTGACACTGTCAGAAGACACTCAGAGTGTTTATTCAAACCTACTGTTGCCTTGACCATAGGGAATTAAAAGCAGGAAGCTGAGCTGAAGACATTCGGTGCTTGGAATCCTGGCCCGGTTATAGGATCAGTTAACATCTTAGTTTAAGAGTATGGGTTATGAATTCTGGTTGATCAAGGACACTCTAATTTGCGGGTCTAGCAAAATTGCCTGCGTCTTCAATGTTTTTGTTGATTTTGAAGTTGATGTATTCATGGAAAGGGAAAAAAGTGTTGATTTTTCAATTAAGATGCAACCTTTACAATGCAAAGCCATAATAATTATAGTGTTCACTCAGCCTGAAGAAAAAAATTTCACTAGTTAAATAGCAATAATCAAGATGAGAACTGTATTGGAAGGGTGCTAATTTTATGATCATCTCTTATTTAAATAATAAAAATTAATCCACGGGACCCTTGCTGTAATACCACTTGTGATGAAATGATATTTGGCTTTAGAGATGGCCTTCTGGAAGCCCATCTAAAAGTCATGGGCTGATTAAATTGTGAATGACCTAAGATCATCCTTATGAAATAGCTTTGACTCCACTGAATCGAGTATTAGGCAGTGATTGGGCTTCTACCAGACTGGATATGTTTGACCTGTGGCATTTCACAGGGATTAGCGTACTCATTCTTCTCGGATAACAAATTCTTATATTTTCAGTTTCCAAGGAAAATCGAAAGCTGCAGGGGGAAAAAAAATCAAATTTGGGAGTTTCAAAATATGACCTCTGCATAGTAAATGTAAGAAAAGTAGATTCTAGCTGTACTTTGAATTCCTAACATTTGAGGTTGTTCAGCACTGAAGAAAAGATCTGGAAGTAGCTATAACCTCACAAGGTGACCTGTTGAATTTGGAGCCCAGCTTGTGTAGGTTTACTTCCTAGTTCCACATCACTATTTTTGTGATCTTGAACTAATTACCTAACTTAGTTGAGCCTCTTAAGTAAAAGTCAGGGAAAGTGAATGGGTTGATGTAATGATTAAAAGAGTTATTTTATGTCAGAATTTTGGCAAACAGGTTAGTATTTGATAACTCAATAGTTCTATAGAAATAAGACATTGTCAGCATATACTTAATATATACATTGTTTTGAGGCCAGAGGATTAATAAGCTACAGGTTTCAAAAGAGTAACACCAACAATACAGTTAAAAAGAAGTCAAAATGATTGTATCTGACCGAGCCATGAAAAAGTTTGATTTGGGGTGTCATTTTCTCTATCTACCAAATGCTAATAGGATATCTAACATAGGTAGCTGTAATGAGTAAATTGTTCTCCAAAAGGTAAACATTAGCCTTCTTTCTATTTTGCACCATTACCAACCCAAAAGGAGGAAACATCACAGTTGTGGCAGCATATACATTACAAATTTCTGAAAGACCCCATTCTTTGCTAATTTGTATGGTAGGTTGTCTATGCCTAGTTCTCTGTGGGAAACACACGGGACTAGTCGTAACTCACAATTAGAAAAAAAAAAAAGTGGTTTGACAGATCAAACCAATTTTAAGCCATGTTTTTGAGTCATTCCATTTTAGAAATTGTCCAAATTACTTGCATGGTGAAAATGCCGAGATAAAGATAGACAAATAATTAAATATTTATTAATTTAGCATACAGTTTATATGCCTTAAAGAAACAAAAAACCTCCCCCAAACAAATGATTCCTGACTTCAAAAAGCATACTGGAAGTTTAAGAAGAGGAGAAAACATGCTGGGGATAGATAAGATACATTGGAGTGAGCAGTTAACATAGCAGCTAGGAGTGTAGCTTCTCAAGTCACTGTCCCCTGTCTCCTGTTTTCTAGGTGGATGACCTTGGTGAGTCACTTTATCTCTGATATTTCCATTTCCTCATCTTACTGAGAGGCTCACAGTAGTAAGGGTGCCATCCATGTGAAACAAGGACAAAATAAACAGGACATTCAAAGTTACTAACACCATTGTTATTATAATATTAACAATAAAAAACATTCGACTACAAATTAAATGAATGTTATGGACAGTAAATTCTATTGGTGTTTTTGTTTGTTTGTTTTGAAGAGGTCAACATAGATTGGAATAGTTGAAAATGGCTTCATGAATTCGAAACCCAGACTCCTGAACTATTAGAGATGAAATGGACCTAGAGATTTTCCACCCAGTATCTTTGTATTTGGTGGATTAGAATAGGTCCTGTTTGTAGAGCGCTTTCTTTCTGGTGGATACTTTTCTAAGCCCTTCACAACAGCCCTCTTTAGTAGAAGCTGGCATATGCTTTTAGGGGGGGGTGAAAAAATTGAGGCCCAGAGTAGTTAAATGGATTGTGTCTTGTCACACAGCAACCAAGTTGCAGCTCTGACTCGAATTTACACTCCTAACCATAACCCTACACCGTTACAGATAAAGCAGAGTGCCACAGATATGGTGGTCAGGGCTAAACAGTTTGCCCAAGGTGTTTAGGAGTTAGTACCTGAGTAGTTAGTCAAAGAAGTGGAATTTAATCCGCCCTTGTACCTAATTTTCAGTATAACCGTGCTTGCCACACCTCAGTGGGATCTTCACTATTTGTGTGATTTATCCGGTAATGAAGGGAGGACCTATTAGGCCGGATAAAGACTACGTGTTAATTGTTGCAAAATAGGCAAGTGCATTCTCTCTCGCTTGAGAGAATGGCCACAGTGTTGGGAGATAGAGATGTACTCTGGCTAGTGGTGGAGATGAAGTTTGATAGGTCAGAGAAAGTCAAGTTTTATGGGTCAGCAAAACTCAATGAGATGAATTTGGGGTTTATCCCAAGAACAAATGAGCACGCCTGGAAATTCCTGAGCATGGAATTTGATGTCCCATTATTGAAGAGGAGAAAGTAGAGGGGGAAAAAAAAAAAACAAACAACACAAAGTGGAATAATGGGTTTTTAGGGGGCAGATGTGTTTTAGCATTTAGGCACACTGTAGTTAATTGTATTTAAAACAAATAACATATAATGCACATATATCGGAAATTTTATAATTATGTTAGTGTAATCTAATGTGGAAATCCAGACAAATGTTCACTGGCCAAGAATTTATGCATGCATTGTAAGGGAAGACTCCTTTTAAATCATGTTTTATCTGATTTAATTTTTACCCCTGTGCACACCCTCAATTTACAAAGCTTCTATTAACTTCAAAGGGCAAGGAAGAGAATGCAAACCAGGCCTATTATGTTTGTGATCACACAGTCGTTTTGCAGGTGGCATCCATGTGTTTCTCCAAAGTTCATTTCTATTTGCACACATGGAAGGAGAGCAGAAGGACTCTTTCATCTTCATATTTTTCTCGTTTCTCGGAACTATCAATTACAAAGAAGGACTGCATAAATCATCTTTGTGTGTTTAAGTGCTAATATAAGCTGTTGCATAGATCATCTGGCTACGGTATTTGACACACCTACTGGTTACCTTACACACGGAGTTAGCTGCAAACCCATGGGCAGAGCTCTGTGTTCTAAAGAGTTAAAGTATATTTTAGAATATGAAAGTAAAAGGAAATGTAAAAAACCCATTCTATGCATGAGTTTCTTCCATTGTGTTGTGTTGGTAAGCCATGATGGGGCTTGGAAGAATGCTGTCATTGTTAATTATCCTCTTTGATCGCTAAATTATAGAAAAATGATTCTTGTGTAACCGGTGACCTGTAGCAGGCCTTGTAATATCTGTTCATTCACATCGGCATGCTGGTAACATCTGAGAGTCTCAAAAGGTTACATTTAAATAGTGCTTTACGTTGACAGAGCAGTAAATATAGTTTTGACCGTTTAGAAGAAAGCAGTTAAACTATGATGAGAGTTTGGATATGCCACTTCACTGAAGAATAGAGATCCATTTATATATACCTTACATCTAATGTTTAAAAACCCACCAGGATCAGTGACTGTAATATTTATTGAAGTGAAATTTATGTAAAAAATCAAATGTAGACTTTCCATCCCAGTTAGGGTATCTGTATATTATGAATAACGTAAAGACATGCCTCATGCAAGAATATGTAAGATTTGATATGTGTTTTGATGTTACCACAAAATGCTCTCCCAAATACAGAAGTAAAAACGTTTTCAATCTTCAAATATTACTGCCTTCGTGCTGTGATTTTTCTATTTCCGATAACACCTGTATGACACTGCTACCTCGTTATGCTCTTTATTTTATGTTTTGTGTGGTAATCTAATTTCCCCTCATTTGCAGTTAGCGACTCAAAGTTAAAAAAATAGACATTGGAATGTTGCCATGACACTATTGTTACGGAGCCAAATTTGGTAACTGGTGAGTTAGTTGTCTTGATTCCCATCAGACAGGGCTTGGTTCCGGAAGGATCACAATGATCTTATTATGAGGAGTTTTCTCCTGTTATGTAGCCTCAAGAAAGCACTTGTGGGATAGCACTGTAGAGAGGCTCTAGAGTCAAAAAAACAGAAACAGGCATCTTTTGAACTACCAGCTAGGAAGTTACGTCAACAGCTCTATAAAGTATAATAAAAATTGAAGGATCATTTTCTACACATTCAGGAAGCCTTTCTGGAATAGTGTAAATTGAGTGAAAGTGAAGAAAACGTCTTTAGTTACAAGTCTATATAATTAAAGAAGAGTGGCATCAAACTTGATTTTGTATTTTGAGCTATTCTAATAATTACATATTCCTAAATCCATATCAACTAAGTCAAATATAATTGTAACTTTATATAAATCTTTTAATATAAATTGGGCTGCAGGGTAGAGAAATCAGACTTAAGTTGTATATCCATGATTAAAGTACTCCTCTGTAACTGCTCTTCCTAAAGGGGGACAAGAACAATCTCTTCAGCTTCTTAGGAAATTCTCTTATCTGATTTGACTCATTTGTGACTTGTAACTCCCAACTGTTATGCCAGTCAAAAATTAGAAATGTGTTCCACTAGGAAAAAAGATAATGTTTAATCTAACGTATAACACCTTTTTAAAAAGAAGCTTATATTCAAAGGAAGCAATCTGTTAAGAAATGAGAATGTTAAGCATCCTCAAACATTACTTACCTAATGCTGATATCATTCTAAAACTCTGTTCCAGTGACTGTTTTCTTGGGATTACATCCCTTAGCCATGGAAATGTGATCTGTGTATACACCGATCATTCACATTTGCTTCGTACAAAACACATTGTATGGTGGAGCTTATATGTTATCTCTTGACTGTTCATTTCATGGCTGTGGATAAGCCCATCCATAACTCTCTGGATTGGTTTTCTTTATTACCATTCAATTGTTTGTTTCTTGTTTTATTGGTGAAGGCTGGGCTTTTGTCTTTAGAGACTTTTTAATAGTTAATTATCCTGATATCACTCTTGAGCTGTAGACGTTTTTAAGCTAATATTTTTTTTAAGATTTTATTTATTTATTTGACAGAGAGAGCTCACAAGTAGGCAGAGAGGCAGGCAGAGAGAGGGGGGAAGTAGGCTCCCCACTGAGCAGAGAGCCTTATGCAGGGCTCGATCCCAGGACCGTGGTATCATGACCTAAGCTGAAGACAGAGGCTTTAACCCACTGAGCCTCCCAGGCACCCCTTAAGTTAACATTGTTAAGAAATGGCACAAAGGGCTTGACGGGTATCTGGAGGTGATGATGGTGTTGTCACAGTTGAGGAAGACACTGCTGGTACTTAGCAGTGAGTCTTTGTAGGAAAGTCTCATGGATTTTCTATAAGAAAGTTTGGCCAGCATCAATATTACCTGTTGTATGAAGAATGAAGTGCACTTTTCTAAATAATACTGATGGATTTTTTTCCTTGCACATTGACCTATTTTAAGACTATTTTGAGGTTAGGGGTGCCTGGGTGGCTCAGTGGGTTAAGCCTCTGTCTTTGGCTCAGGTCGTGATCTCAGGGTCCTGGGATCGAGCCCCGCATCAGGCTCTCTGCTCAGCAGGGAGCCTGCTTCCCCCTCTCTCTATGGCTGCCTCTCTGCCTACTTGTGATCTCTCTCTGTCAAATAAATAAATAAAATCTTAAAAAAAAAAAAGACTATTTTGAGGTTAGTAATGTGGCTCCTAAGTCAGAGTATTTATTATTACATCTCTTATATCTCCCATTTCCTTTGGGGTGGGAGCTTCTTAATCTGATACATTTAAGTGAACATTTTTAAAGATGGGCAAAACTGGGTAGAAGCCTTTTTTGTAGGAACGGTGACTACTCATGGAAATTGCTCTAATATACATTGAATTTAATATTATAAATCCAAATATCGAAAATCCAAAAATTTATTTTGGGGAAGAAAATAAAAAAATTTTGTGCCAAATTCATAGTTGGCTCACATAAACTGTTTGTAAGATTTACTGTAGCTAGTATTAACAGCTTTAACAGTTGAGGCCAGGTGACAGATAATTTCTTTTTAAGAACGTGTTTATTGTCAGGAAAATTGCGAAGTTTCCTTTGTAATTAGTCTATCATTGTTGTTTTGGCAGCCTGTAAAGTTTTATTGGCATTTACTGAAAAGGTACTTTTTTTTTTTTTTTCTCTAGCCAGCTGGCTTTCTTTTTTTGGGCAAACTTTTCTAGCTCTGGTGTTCAGAACATATTTTCAACTTTGATTGTCTACCAGTGGGATCTTTTTGAACAGGGAGCCAAGTGGCTAATAATAACTGAATTGATCTCAACCATGTCTTCAGTAGCGTGACATCAGAAGGCTGCAGGTGTATTTCAGTATTGGAATGTGGCTTCCTCCTTATCCAGTCAGTGTGTTATTTTGGTTCTGAAGCACTCAAGTGGTCAATTTAAGACCATGCACATTATAGGCTGTTTTCACATACGGCCTGGTAGAAAAGTGTGTTGGAATTATGAATGAAAAGTGAGTACTCACTAACTTGAAAGAAAATAGTTTTCCAAGCAGTATAGGTTTGAAAAGATCCTTTCTGGGAGTACATATTAAAACGAGGAAAGCACAAACATTTGAAGAGGTGGAATGATGATAGAATTTTTCAGATTTGTGAGGGAGGTGTGCAGGTTTAGAGTGTCAGTTGGCTCAGTGGTGGTATTTGCTCTTGAGGCTGTGTACCATTTTTCTTACCTCTGGGCTTATTTAAAGACTTTTTCAGATCATGCTGATGCATGTGAGATGAAGTCTAAATTTAGAATTCTGTTGCTTTACTTCTGAAGAACACAGGAATAAATTCATTCAAGCAAGTATTTGTATCACTAATTACTCACTTCATTGCTTTTAAAATGATGCTGGACACAATAGTTATACTTTATTTCATAAAAATCTGACTTGTTTGAATACTTGTTCTTAGCAAGTGAAACTTACAAATCCTAGAAACTGCTGGTCTTTTTAGTAATTATTATTCCACAGTGATGACAGGCATATTAGTAGTTGGCAGTCTTCTTTGGCAATGAAATACTATCTTCATTTTGTCTTTTCATGTTACTCTGGTCTGTGGAGTGATGAGTGTAAAATTTTAGGTCGGAGCTCCTGTGTTTGTGATTTAATAAAAAGGGAAAATTAAAGATCACTTTATCACTTCTTACTTCTTAGTAAAATATCTCAGGATGTTTCCATCCACATGGATTCTCTTCTCTGTCGTGTATTACTGGTCTTCCTTTTCTTTTTTTTTGGTATCAGATTTCAAATAATAATATAATATAATATAATATAATATAATATAATATAATATAATATATATAATATATTTACCACCCCCTTTTTGTTTATTTCTTGAACTACTTGTTAGAGATGTAGATTGATAGTCTACAGAGGGTGGCACTCTGGGGTTTGTTCAGGAGGGGGCAGAGGACGGAAGATAGAGGATACCCACATTTTACATGTTCGTCCTGTGGGAAGGACCCGTTTTCACGGTCACACGGTAGGGTAGTGAGGACAAATCATGCCTGGTGGCTGATTTTGTTTTGTGCAGGGCCCATCTGTCAGAACCACCTCAGAACTTCTTCATGCTAGACTGAGAAACACCAGGTAGTGATGGGCCCTACCAGCCTCTCCTCAGCTAGGAATAGAAAGTGCTGCCCAGTCTTTTTCCAAATAATATTCTCTATTATTAGAAAGGAATTACAGAATAACCAGGCAGGGAAATAATACGTATTTTTATAACTTTGTAGGGCTTCAGGAGCATCCATATTAAAGCGAAGTAAAATTGCTTCTGTACAGGAGGTGTTTTGCATGTTCATCAAGGTCATAATTAGGCAGTTTATTAAGTGGAACAATTTTTGAGAGGCGTGGATTTAGTGGGGCATCTTGCTTCAGAACTTGACTTCATTTTATTCGATCTGTTTCTCAAATAGCTGCAGCTTGTTCAGGGTTCACTCCTGCCAGTTGGATATGAAGTGCTGTATGTTTGGGCTCACTGTACAGAACTGGTTTCCAAAAAAATAGTGTCATGCTGCTTTCCATCTACTGGACCTGTAGGGGTAGGAAGATCTGATTTGAAGCCAGTGCAGAATGCAGACTGATTAGATTTGGATTGTTCATACATTAGCCTCCCTTTCCCTGTTCTTACCCTTTTCCAGATGGAAGGACCAGTTTCCTCCCGGGGCACTTTCTTCTGGCAATTAGACTGTGAAGAGGAGGATCATTTAGGCAGCTACTGCTGAAGTATTGTTAGAATAGGATGGGGCTTTAAAATTTAGAGGAGTGAATCAGTATATTCTGTACTCTCTTTATTTTTCAATTAGTGCTGCCTGTGATGCTTTTAAAGTTAGCAATAGAACTTTCTGTCTTTTGATTCTGCTTTTTGTTTTATTAATATAATAACATCACTTGCAGCTGCTAGAAAGTAGGTGGTCCACGAAACAACTTTTAAAGCATCGAGCGTTTTTAGAATGCTGGCATATTGTATGTACACATTTCTAATGTGCATTATGTACCCACCCTTCTTGGATATAGTGGATCACACCTGATTTTGCCTTTTCAGGGTGATTAAGGCTCATGAGTATAGATTTCAGTGACCACGATTTGCTAAAATGCAGTAATGCCCTCAGTTCTTAATGAAGTGTATAGAGTTCTGTGTGGACTCAGAATGTTATGCCCTTTGAATTCTTCTATCAAATCTTTACATTTTCCTCTTCTCTCTGACATTAGTAAGCAGGTACTTACACCCAGACATTAAATTTTAAAGCTACAAGGAAAGATTGCTTCATCTAATGCCTTCATATTATAGGTAGGAATGGAAGCCTGGAAAGTTTATCCACGGGCACACAGCTAATTACAGATGAGGTAGGAACTAGTGGATATTACAGTTGACTTTTGAACAACATAGGAGTTAGGGGTGCTGAGCCCATTCACAGTAGAAAATTCCTGTATAACTTTGACTCCCCCCCCAAACTTAACTACTAATAGTCTCCTTTTGATTGGAAACCTTATGCTATTTGTCGATTAACACATATTTTCTTCTTTTTTAAAAGTTTTTTTTTTTTTTAAGATTTTATTTATTTATTTGTTAGAGAGAGAGCGAGCGAGCACAGACAGACAGAGAGGCAGGCAGAGGCAGAGGGAGAAGCAGGCTCCCTGCCGAGCAAGGAGCCCGATGTGGGACTCGATCCCAGGACGCTGGGATCATGACCTGAGCCGAAGGCAGCCGCTTAACCAACTGAGCCACCCAGGCGTCCCTCTTCTTTTTTAAATAAAGGTTATATTTGTCAAGAGGGGGCAGGGAGGGGCAGAAGGAAAAGCAGGCGCCCTGCTGAGCAAGGAGCCCGAAGAAGCTGTAGATGGAGTACTGGATTCCAGGACCTCAGGATCCTGACCTGAGCCCAAGGCAGACATTTAGCTGACTGAGCCACCCAGGCGTTCCAGCACATACTTTTTGTGTTTTAGGTATTACATACAATCTTCTTAAAATAAAGCTAGAGAGAAGAAAACATTATTAAGAAAATTATAAGAGAAAACACATTTATACTTCTGTATTGGTCAAAAAATCCACATATAAGTGAACCTGCACAGTTCAAACCGATGTTGCTCAAGGGTCACCTGTATTTGGTTCCTAATCCAGTGCTCATCCCACCAGGCCACCCTGTTTGCTTTTTCCTTCTGTCGGACAACCTCTTCCTCACAGATCTTCTCCCTATATAATTGCTTTGCTCTTGGCGTGTAGTTGATGGGCACAAAATAAAATTGGGAACAGGATGACATAGAAGAAGTAGGGAAATAATAGCACGACGACTGGAAGTCGTGTTCCTGCAACGTCACTCTATTTCCTTGAGTCTTGCTTTATTCTCTGTGAAAAGACATGGTTGAACCAATAATGGTAGTAACTGACGTTTACTGAGTATTTGCCATGTTCTGCATACCATTCTAAGTTCTCATGTGTGTTCCTTCGTGTAATTCTGACACAGACCCCAAGAGGGAGGTCTCATATTACACAGGGAGAAACTGAATCACATAAGCAGTTACTCAGTTTACCAGAAGTCATTCAGCATGTCCGGAACAAAGCCAAGAGTCAGGCTTCAAGCCCTTAGCCTCTCTGTTCTTTTGTTTCTGAATGATCTGTGTGCTCTCTTTTGGATGTTACGGATTTGAGTGATGACAGCACTGATAGCTTACAGTATTGAGTACTTCCTGTTTTACTTTACAGTGTCTCATTTAATCATATCAGCAATCCATGAGGCTGGTACTGTTAGTATCTCTCTCTCTCTCTCTTTTTTTTAATAAATGAAATTAACTGGCTTGCCTCTTCTAGCTGGTAAGCAGCTGTGGAAAATTTGAAACCTGGCAGGTCTAAGTGTCTCTTAGCTTTGCCACTATGCGTTATTGCTGGAGAATGAGTACTTGAGTATCTAAGACGTAGAGTAATGTGAGTTTTATAACATTTTTGTTGTTTAGAGGTGATGTGTGTGTGTGTGTGTGTGTGTGTGTGTAAACGCATGCACTAATGGTTTCTTACCTATGTGTTCTCTCAAAAGTAGGAGCCTGGCATGCCAAGGATATAAGGGAGAGTGAAGTGAATTTTGTGCAAGAGATAACGGGGTGCGGAGTGGTGGGTATGGCAGGGACTGCAGCAAATAGGAAAAGCAGGTCCTGGCCAAAGGAGCAGCTAATCCTGGGCTCAGCTAAGTCCTGCCCTCCTTTTCAGGCTGGAAAGTAGACCTAGTATTGCTGGATATTGTGGTTTTTTTCCTAGAGAAGCTAGAAGTTTGGATTTTTAAATCAGAAAGAGATTTTGAAGGTGATTTTAAAAGATCACAATAAGAAATTACTTGAAACCATTCCATGAGCAAATGGAAATATTGGTAAACTCTGGTTTGGATCATCAGGATTGGTAGATAAATGACCTTCAGATGAATAGGAGTTGGCCCTACAGCTCTGTATCAGTGCTGTTTTTTGAAGAGAAGCAGCACAGGCCCAAACCTGGAACATTTGTCCATTCTATTCTACCTATTAGGATGGCATAATGGCACTAGGCAATGTAAAGAAAGTTGAATTATTAAGTGTACTTTTAAGAAATGACTGTCTAGGGGCACCTGGGTGGCTCAGTGGGTTAAAGCCTCTGCCTTCAGCTCTGGTCATAATACCAGGGTCCCGGGATCGAGCCCCACATCGGGCTCCCTGCTCAGTAGGGAGCCTGCTTTTCCCTTTCCCCTCTGTCCCCTGGCTCTTGTTCTCTCTCTCTCTCTCCCCATCTCAAATAAGTAAACAAAATTTAAATTAATTTTACAAATTTAATAATTTAATTTAATAAATTAAAAAAAAAAGAAAAATAGTTTGGTACCTTCTGAGAAATGCATGGTTTCTCCAAGCTCAGTCCTGGTTTTCAACCTGCTCAAAAGTTTCCTTGCAGGTGCTACATATTTACTTGCAGGAGCAAGGTAGGGACATATTCATGACTGTTTGCCTTCTAATAAATGTAGCTCCTCTGTAATCATTTTGCCTAACTGACTTCTACTTGTGATTTCTTTTGTACCGTGGTTTCTGAGTACAAACCCTAGTTCAATCCCTAAAACTGGATCATACCTAATGTCATCTGTAATTCAGAAACTCTTAGATTCGTAACAAGGGTAAGAGTTTCCCTTATTTTGCCTTTGTGATTCCTACTAAACCACATCTTATATGTTGCCAGAATAACGTCAAAGGGCAAACTAGGTTTGGGATCTTGGCCAACTGGTAATATTCCTTTGAAACCATTGTATCATCTTTTTTTTTTTTTTTTAAATAACTACCCCACCTAAGGAATATTATTTAAGAAAAAATAAGTATCACCTTGCTGCGGGATGGTCTAAATTCCTGTCTTGGAAATATTATAGTTGAATGTATTTCCAGAAGCTGCAAATAATGGAAAATCATGAAAACTCGAATCAGGGTCTCTGTCCTTAAATGTGTTTCAGTTTGCATTTTGATAGCAGTTTAGAAATGTTATCGCTTGTTTTGTCACGGACATAATTCACATCTTTCTTCAGGCACTGTAAACAAGAGAAATGGTTTAATGGCCCCATAAAGGCACTCTGCTGATATCTGAGATTAGGCCCTTTAGTAATGGATGTTGGTGCGTGTATGTGAGAGTGGTCTATGTGCACAGTGGGGGCGGGGAGCCGCTGGAAGAGGTAAATGTACTGGAAAAGATTCTTTGAGAGTCTCGGAGGCAGCAGAAGTGCCTTCTGTTTTTCTGCGTGTCTTGGAAGATGGATTTACAGAACATGTGACACTATTGCCTGTATTTGTATACAGGCCTTCCCCTTTGCTTCTGGAATTTAACTGACTACTAATTGAGGTCATTGCCATCCATTTATCACCTGAAATTGAAATGATATTAACTTAAAGTGACTGCTTTTCATCTAGTGAGTGTATTCCCAGCTACATATATTTGTGTAAAAGCCTGCATGCATTTTTCATGCCATGCTTGTATCTGGTCTTAAATAATCTAATTTATGTATACTGTTTATTTTTTTCCACTTTTACAGTGTTGTTGTTGTTTTTGTTTTTATTTGCTGCTATGGCCTAGTGAAAGTTTTTTTTTTTTTTTTTTAAGCACTTTCTTGTCCACAGAATGATTTGTTTTGACTTTCTCAGTTATATTTTGTAGATGAGTGTAAAAAATTATATGTTATACATAACCAGGTCTATGTAAATGCCTTAAAATCCTTCAAAGAACATCAATTTGTGTTGTGTTGGAGGCTCAGAATCATGTCGTTTTCATCATCTTGTTCATGTAGACCCCTGTAAATTGGCTACCTAAGGCTGCACACTTGGTTTTGAGAGTCAGTATAAATGAAGAGTTAGTAAAGCAAAATCCATTTGCCTTTGTTAACTAATTTACCTAAACCTTACCAGTAGCAAGTATCACTGTTCTACCCACTCACCTTTATGTTTTCTTTCTCCTTTTTCATTATAGACCATAATCTCGGATGATCTAGAACAGGTATCAGCAAACTTTTTATTTTTTTCTGTAAAGGGCCATACAGTAATTTTTTTTTAGAAGGTGCATTTATTTCTTAGAGAAAGAGAGAATGTGTGTATGTGTGTCTGTGTGCGCCCGTGCAAGCAATAGAGGGGTAAAGGGAGAAGGAGAATCCTCGAGCCGACTCCCCACTGAGCGAGGAGCCTGACACGGGGCTCGATCCGAGGACCTTGGGATTCTGACCTGAGCCGAAATCAAGAGTCAGATGCCTAACTGACTGAGCTACCCAGGTGCCCTGAGACAACAGATCTTTTAGGCTTCGAAGGTCGTGGAGTTTCTGTCCCCATTTTAAGTCCAAGTAACCCTAGACTCTGCCTTAGTCAAAGAATGGGACAGTATCCCAATAAAACCTCATTTACCATGACCGGTGGGAAGCCAGATTGGACCCACATGCTGTTATTTGCCAACCCCTGTTCTGGAACATCATAAAGTTGACTATTCTAAAGCAGAGTTTTTGAGCAGATTGGAAATCTCAACACCAAAATCAGGAGACTCTCATAAAGGTGCCCTATTCCTAGGTTGTTTTTGTTAAAGAACTACAGATTTGAAAATGTTTTTTGAAAAACTACAGATCTGATTCAAAGACACAGTTCTTTTTAGTGAAGAAGTATTTAAAAATGTGATGGGTTTCTCTCCCATAGTAATTGTTTTGTACTCACAAAAATTGGTCCTCTATTTCACTCTTATGATAAGGATTGCAAGGAAAGCAGAGTGAAAGGTCAGAGGCAAGGCAACTTATCACTGTAATTATATTCACTGTCCATGTACAGAAGGGGACCCGTCATTTGTGACATTTTGGTTATCAGACTTGATGGGGAAGCTTTAGATTCTGGATGGCAGCATTTTTCCTTAGTGGAATATGAGTGGTGTGAACTTTTAAATGCTTTTGGTCACAGTAATAAATTGAAAGAAAGCAGGATGCCTAGAAGTAGGCATGAATACTCTGAGAAGTGTTTTGGATACAAGTGGCATGGGTATATTATTAAGGTCATATATATAGAAACATGCAGTCCACACACATGAATGAATCAAACTTAAAGGGGACTGGCTAATACTGGCTAATATTTTTATGAGAAAAAAAACTTTAAAAAAATAAATAAAGCTCTAATTGGACTTCTTTGAGTTCTTGAAGGTTAGACTGTGTCTTACTGTTCATCCTTACTCTATAGCTTTACATTCTGTCCCTCTCACCACCTGACATAGTATCTGGGCTGTAGTAAATGAATTAATTAGTGAAAGAATGAATGGATAAACATCTGATAGGAGGTTATAATGGTGCTTCTACATGAAGGAAATAGTAATTTTGTTTATTCAAAATAAGTTTGAATGATGTGCTCAAGAGTTCAAGAGCTGTCACCAGAAGTCTAGGGCTCTTTATTCTTAACCTGTTTTGAGTTAGTCCTAGGTCTTGGGATAGATATTAAGCTTAGCTTTTATATGCTTCTTGAAAAATAATTTCTCAGAAGTGGGAGGTATAATAAAGGCCCTTCTTGTCTTGACTGATGGGAATCAAATACAGTAGGTGAAGAGTCCTTGAAATCTATAAATTTGAGGGTTTTTAAAAAAGCATCATAGCTGGTATTTTCTACTGTGATTCTAAATTCAACCACAGTTCAGTAAGTCACCACCTACACTTAAACGTCTTATCTCTCTTAAATGTATCAAAAGGCAACATCATCTTCACTCTGGGAATAGAAATAGAAATGCAATGTAGAGATTAAATTGTTTATTCTCTGGACCAACATGAACCAGTCCATTAAAACAAACATGATCTGTTTTTAGTTTATGATATAAAAATGTTCCAATGTCATGATTGTTTAGGAAATTATTCTCATATGAGTAAATTTTTAAATTCATTGCCTTCATCCATATTTTAAGGTGTTCAGATGTACTTTGAACCAAAGACATGGTTATATATCAGCATTGTTGCACTCTGGAAAGGTGGAGGGCATTTCTGTGCTCCAGTAGAATGAGGCAAGATTTTGCCTCTGTTCTAGAATAGATAGGGAGAGAAAGTTTAAAAAAAAAAAAAAAAAAGGAAAGCAAGATGATGCCTCGAAGTTCATGATTCTAAAATGAAAACAATTATTAATTTAACCGATACTTTATGATGAGTACCATAACCCCAAGTAAACTTTTAAATTAAGAAGTGATTAAGTTTATTTTGGAAGTGTACTTTTAAAAGTCCTGGCATTTTGGAGCTCTTAAATTTAACCATTAGGAGAACTCAGTCATCATTAGTCAGCCTTAAGATGTGGTTTTAAAGGTCAAGCCTCCATCAAAGAAAAAATGCAAGATGCAGCTCTTGCGTATTCTTTCTGCTTCTCCTCCTAAAGTTCGAGTCATCCAGAGGAGCTGGGGGTCATAGAAATTTGCACAGAAACACATCTGAGGAATGCCTGCGGAAGACTGTAGATTTCATAGATACATTTTCTGAACTGTCCGAAGTCAGTGATAAAGATATAAAGGAATATTATTTGCACTATCGCTTCTCTGTAAATGCAATGAAGGAGTTAACTCACTGGATTGGACAAACTGGCAGAAGGAAAGGTTCACTTTAATTAAAACTACCAACAACGCAGACGCACGTCGTTCTCTGTTTCAGACGCAGCAAGGACCGTACAGTAAGCGAAGTGAAATGTACCTCGCAGCCTCGGCAGCAGGCTGGAGCCGTGTTCAGTGAAAGTAATTTAATTAGTGTTGATCATGACTCCAGATGATGGTGATTTGATAAGGAATAATTTAGTACTTAACAGCCTTTTACATGCACCAACTCCATGTGGGAAGGTAAAGCAAATTGCACAAAATGAATGTGCTGCTTTCACTTGTGCCTGTGCCAGTGAGCTGGAAAACTGCCTGTTAGCAGACGCTCAGCCTCCCAGCGCAGTGAAGAAATACCCAGCCCGTTCCCGGCTCAGCCCGCTCTAGTGGGAGTCTCTGTACTACCCTTATTTCAGAATCAATAAGAGATGTCCCTTTTGTGATAGAGGATCTCTAGGAAGCAGGAGAGTGGAAAGGGAGAAAATAAAGTCGCATGTGGTTCTTGTGCAAAACATTGGAGATCTTCAGGTTGGCTTCCTTTTTCCCCCACAGCAATTAAAAATTTCAGGCCAACTCAAATCCACTGGATTACTTATTTATCTCACGATTAGGGAAAAAGAAAAAATCACAGTTCCAAGCACCCGTGATGATTAAGAGGCCCACACACGTTGCATGTGTTAGAGACACATTGATGCTGTGGAGTTATGTTAGGAGTAGGGGAGCCTGAAACTTCTGGATTTGGGGAACCTAGGAAAATCCCCAAGTGTGGGCATGTACTGAATAGAAAGGCATTGTTAGATCTTTTTAATATATATATTTTTTAAGTCTTTGCAAGTACTGGGTCTATTTCAGTTCAGCACACAAGGAATCGAGTTATGGGTAAGCATCACAGTGGATTTTGAAATGAGCCCAGTTATGAGAATCACCTAGAAATTTTTGTAAGAGACAGAATCCTGATCTATATCCCAGCCTTAGTGACTCGTCATTTCTGGAAGTGGTGTCCATAACTTACTTAGCCCTTACTTAGGGCTGCCATAACAAGCTGAGTGGCTTAAAAAACAGACATTTGCTGTCTCATAGTTCTAGAGGCTTGAGGTGTAGATAAGGGTGTTGGTAGGGTGGTTCTGAGTGCTCTGAGAGAGAAGCCCTTCCACGCATCTCTCTGGGCTTCTGGTGGTTTGCTGGCAGTCTTTGGCATTCCTTGGCTTGTAGAAGCATCCCGTCATCTCTGCCTTCAACTTCATGGGGTGGTGTTCTGTGTGAGGGTCTCTCTATCCTAATGCCTTTTTATAAGGACATGAGTTATATTGAATTAGATTCCACCTGAATTGACCTCATCTTGACTAATCTTCTCCAGAAGCCTACATACTAAGATGTACTGGGGTTAGGACTTCGCCATGAGTTTTGGAGGGGGCGTAAGTCAACCTCTAACTTCTGGGGTCTGGGAATCCCTGTTTTTTTTTTCCCCAGAGCACTTGGTTAATTTGAGGATGGGTCAGATTTGAGCTTCCTGAAGTTTAGGGTTCAACTTGCCTCCGATAGCATTGTGGGAATCCTTACATCCTTTCATCTGAAGTCAAGTTAGGGAACTCATGGAGCCAGTCTGAAAGCAGGAGCGCTCCAGACAGTGTCTCCACTACAATAGATTGTGCCCTTTCTTCTAAGTTGGTGTCAGTAGACATTGTGATACATTGCTAGCCTACTGTTAGGCTAGCAACCATTCCTGATGGCACCCCAGACTTGTCATTCCTCCCCTGACACATCTGGAATCATTTATCCTGTGAAATCAAAACTAAAACACACTTCCAAGGACCCGTTCTCAGATGTCCCTGCTGGAACAGGAAGCCAGCTATACTCAAATATTTTAAGTTGTATGACATTGCTTGGCACCCTTCATATTTTTAACCTTTTAGTTGAGATATGCATTCTTTATAATGTAAAATTTTAACTGCACAGTTTGATGAATTTTACATATGTATACATTCATAGTAATACCACTCAGAGCAAGGTATAAAATATTCCCAGTACCGTGGCAGATTGCTGGTGCCCTTTCTCAGTAATTCACACTCTCATCTACCAGCAGAAGGGAGTTCTTACACTGTCACTCAGTTTGGTCTGTTCTTGTAATTCAAATGCTACGTACTCTTTTGTGCTTGACTTCTTTTACTCAGCTTCACATCTGTGTATTTCTTTGTGTCAGTAGTTTGTTCTTTGTTATTCCTGCATAGTATTTCATTATGTGAAAATGCCATGAATTATTTACCCATTTTCCTGCTAATGAACACTTGACTTTTTCTAGTTTTTGCTATTTTGAAGAAAACTACTCTGAACATTCTTAGACATGTCTTTTGGTGAACATATGCAGTCCCTTCTCTTGGACGTATCCCTAAGAGTGAAATTACTGTATCATGGGGTCCATTTATGTTGCTGCCTTAGTGGATCCTGCCAAAAAGTTTGTCAAGGTGTTGATATCAATTTATACTCTCAGCAGCATATATAAAACTTCCTGTTGACTCTAGTTCTTCTTCAGAACTTGGTAATGTCTGTCAGTCTTTTGCAGCTTAGCCATTCTAGTGTTGTGTGTGTAACAATTATCTCACGTGAATTTATTTGCATTTTCCTGATAAGTAAAGATGTTGACTACCTTTTTACATAGGCTTTTTATTGTTCATTTGTCTGTTTTACCATTTGGATGTCTTCTGTTAAGAACTGTCTGTTCAAGGCTTTTGCTCATTTTTAATTGGGTCATTTGTTTTGTCTTATTAATTTGTAATTCTTATTATGCTGAATATGAGCTTTTTGTCAGATTTTTCTATACAAAACATCTTGGAGTCTGTGGCTTACATTGTAGTCCTTTAATAGTGTTTTTGATGAAGAGAAGTTCTGAATTTCAGTGAGGCATGATTTGTAGGTTATTCTCTCTTATGGTTAGTGCTTTTACGGTCCTGTTCATTGACCCTATTCTCCCTCATGGTCCCAGAGACTTTTAAAATATACTACTATTGGATATAGTAGTCTCTGATAAATCTGGTGTTTTGATAAAGATGATAAACTTTGCATCATACTACGTATTTATTCATTCCTGAGGCCTCACTTATTTTTATTCATGTGTGTTAGATCTGATTTCTCAGGTATAATGATTTGGTGCTACCCTGAATGACAAATGGAGTTCCCAATGTGTTGCTACTGCTTTTTCTTAGGAAAGTGTAATACCTGCTATGTAATCCAAAGTGCTATACTTGGGCATCCACATTTTACTCTATATGTTCAAAGAAGTAGTAAGTAGTTAAAACTATTGATTAAGAAAGCAACACATGTGTGGTCAGTGATTTTATCACACAGCATCTGTCATTCTAAGAAGTAGCACACACATACATACACAGGCAGAGATTTTTCTTATGGTACTTTAAATCTTTTGTGGATTTTTTTCACATTTTAAAAAGTTCTTATTATGCAAATTTGGGACTTAGTCAAAAGGAAAGAGAATGAACTCTCACCTACCCATCAGTCAGCTTTTAACATTTATCAGTATTTTTCTAACTTAATTTCTCTCTCAGACATTACTTTTTCTAGACTATTCTAAAGAAAATCCCAGACATCTGAGTATTTTCTGTAAATACTTTATGAATCTTTAACTTTAAATCTTTTTTCTGTGTAATTACCATTCCATTATCATAACCAACAAAATGAACAGTAATTTCTTCAATATCTAGTATCTAGTCTATATTTAGATATCTTGTCACCAAGTTGTCTTTTTATAGTTGTTGTTTTTTCAAACTAGAATCCTAACAAGTCCTCATGTTCTTAAATCTCTTCTGTCTCAGTGGTTAATAAATTATAACTTTCTGACTTGTAAAATTAATGAAGTGAGTACCCTTGACATATGAAAACACATGTAATTTCTCCTTTGTTTCTGGTCCTCTACTCTCTACTTTAAGTAGGCATGGCAAACTCAAGTATATAAAAAAATACTTTGAAATAGACCACCCAGTGGAATTATTTTATTACTATTTGTGAAGTTTTTCTTAGACAACTAATTTAGGTGGAATTCGTTTCTTTGGCAAATGTGTATTCTACATTGTTTCAGATGGCTCTTGAGTACCAGAGAACATTTCTGTCTAAATTATGTACATACCCAAACAAATAGCATATATTTGCCCATAGCTTGGTAACTGTTGACATCAAATTATTATGTTAAATTATATATCATGTTCAAACTAGTACAGGTTTATAATGCTGTCACGTCACAATCAAGATTGAGTGGCATCATAAATCGTGAAGTTTCTCTTGTCATATCTTCCTTTATAGAAAACAGACAGAATTTTTGTGTTTTAATTTGTTCTTGTAGGAGTTAGAATAAATTTCCAGAATGTGTGTTCTTGTGTTTATCCCTTGATTAATCATTATTGTGCATATTTTACGTGGAAATAAAATCCATTCTCATGTGCACTTTATTTTTTTACTAATTTTCCATTTATACTAAAACTTCTAATAAGATCTCTAATAGGAAGAAGAATAAAAACATACATAGTGTTATTTTTTATTGGCTTTAAAGCTGTTTCTCCCCAAACATACATATTTCCTCTAGCATTTGTATTTTATATGATGTTTGTATTATAGTAAGCATTAATAAATATAAGTATGGCCATTAAGTCACATGAAAAAGGACACAACATCATTTGATATAGAAAAATTATTTTATGGTGGATTACATTTGACAAATAATTTTTACATATTTCTCACATTGTATCTTATAACTCTAGTAAGTAGATAGGCAGGTATGTTTACCTTTATTTTATAAATGAGCATTGGCCTCAAAGATGTTGAGTTTTTGCCCAAATTATCATCAGTTACCACTGGACCTGCATTTGGATTTTCTTTCTTATAGTTCAGTTGTTATTCTATGAAACCATTGTTATTCATGGGCCTGAGATATTTTCCTTTCAGTAATGCTGAAAATTATGTTCCAGTCCTCACTTAATTCTTGGGTAATCAGTTGAGCCTTTTCTTCTTTATCACTGGAAATTTTTTGAAAATGTTTTTTAAACTTTCTGAAAACAGGTTCTAGTATTGTTAATATCCTTTAAGTAATGACTCCCTTTAAGTAATGAGCATTCAAGTACACATTTTGTTAAGCAGTGAAAGCAGAAAAAGATTATATATAAAGGGATTCTCTAGAATCTTTTCTTCCATGAAATTCATTAAATGTGATTTTTCTTTTTCAATATGAAATGGTAGTGACATTTTAACCAAGAGAATTCGAACAGGTTACTTAATTCCTAACAACGTTTCATTTGTGTGGATATTTTTGTTTTGTTTTCTAGTGGCTTTTCATGGCCTACCACTGAAAATCAAGAAGGAACCCCACAGTCCATGTTCAGAACTCGGCTCTGCCTGCAGTCAGGAGCAGCCCTTTAAATTCAGCTATGGAGAGAAGTGCCTGTATAATGTCAGGTAAAGCCATCAGGTGTATAGAGAGGGTGGTGCTTCTTACTAATACAAAAAATCCAGAATAATATCAGTTCTCTTGTTCTATTTTATATGAATTACATCTTCAGGACCTAACAAGCTAATTAGCTAATGTGTTTCCCAAACTCTGAAGAACAGTACACCATCCAGTCAAACACTTTTAGAATCTTTTGAAAGCAATAATTTTCATCCAAATCGTTAGTTGCTCTTTTACTGTAGTGATGCACCCTGGGTTTGAAAAGAGGGTCTTACTTGGCATGAACAGCTATTGAAAGTTCTCTTTAGAATGAATGCATTACACGCTTTAGACAGAGTCTGTAGGAAAAAAATGAAACATTTGGCAGGTCTGAGCAGTACATTAGTTATCTGACAGGCTTTGCAGATGATCTATAAGTTGCGTTCATGGAGAATTGCAATCAAGTTAGAATTTTATAAGGCTTATTACAGGCTATCATCTATTAAAAAGCCAGTTGTTCCTTTTGATGATAATAAAGGGTGGAGCAGTAAAATTACTTTGTTCATTTGTTAGAAGATTTGATAACATATATGTTCATTAAAAACCCTTCACAGTAAATTGCATTCTGTTACTTTTCATACTGGCCCTCTAATTGCAGGAGGAGAAGTTGGCTCTGTATATTGAGTATCATTCTTAAAAGGAGCTCATTTGGAAACTTAGGAAAATGATTACAAATATTTGCGGTTTTAGAAGTTCCATAGATTGAAGTTCGTAATACAGTATGATCCAAAGGAGTATTCTATTTTCTCATATACATACAGCATGTAGTGTCATATCCAAGATGTATAAGATTCAAGAAACTTAGATTTGCGTAATCCCATGGCAGCTGACCAGCGTTGGGATATATTCTATTGCTATTTATTGTTGCAAACTTGTCTTTTATATCTACTTTTCTAGGAGGATCACCACAGCCTGATAGTATGAGCCAGCTCACTTGAAACTGCAAAGCTTTTATTTAAAAAGATCTCTTGTAGAAGCCATTAAAGCATACTGAGTTCAGTTAGAATCATATTGATCAACTTAAGTTTTATTTGTAGTGTTTTTAATTTTTGCATTTTTCTCTCTAAGAGTACTGTATATTCATGGACTAATTATTTAACATACTGAAAAATTTCAAGTTAATGAACCAGATAGATAAGGGCTTGTCATTGCATTTCAGCATTGATCAGAAGTGTGACTGTGAAATTGCTCCTGCTTTGTATGACTTATCTGGCATTCATAAATTAATAGTAGATGAATCACCTGAATAGTTGGAGGTCCTTCTTGGGGGCCAGTAATTTCCATAGTGGTATATGGATTAAATCCTGATACTTCCAGTTCTATATGAACGACCTAACTCAATATAGTATTTCATGAAGGAAAAAAAGTAGTGTCCTAGGGCAGAAGACAATGTCATTTTTTTCTTTTTACATGGGAATAAGACAGGCAGACTATATTGTAGAAGAAGTGGTTTCTCATTCAGAAATATTGGTAAAGGAAATAGGTAGAACCAAACATCATATGAGTACTGTCGACTTTGCTTTAAAGCCAACGGTTGACTTACCCAGCACACACTCCTACACTTCTGTGAAGTATTTTTGTGCTTGGATGTGATTCTGTGGTATAGATGTAGCAACTGAATTAATTATTTTATAAGTTAATCCAAAAAGAGTGTTTCTTTTTTAAAAAGGAAAAACTATGTATTGATAATTTCTTTTTATTTTAAAAGAAAATATTTTATTTTAACCTAGAAATACCTTTCTTATTCGGAAATTGAAGTAAAATTTATTCCCAGTAAAACATTTTTTAGATTGTAAAGATTAGTTAAATCATATCCCCAAGAGAAAATGCAGTAAAATAAATCAACTTAAATCCATAGTGTGTATAAAAACAAACTTACTCATTTTATTCCTTGGTAATTGTGTTTAGGAATTAGATAATGACAATAGGATTTTCTTTTTAAGAACCTCATTTTGTACCTATTCTTATACTCCAAGAAAATTTAACTCTATCAGAAGCATTTTAATTTGCCCCATTACTCTTTATTATCTCATGTGAGGAAGTTAATGCCAGGCATCATTTATTTTATATAAAAAAATGAAAATAAGGCAAAAGTATGGCCTCCTTGAAAATTATACTACAAATAAAGGCAAGCCAGGAATGGTCTCTATCTTATGAAGTTCAGGTTAGTGCTTTGTTCTAAAATCTTATGTGATATGGAGCAATGATCATATCAGAAATATTTAATGATTTAGAAAAGATCTATCCCACTTGCTCAAGGAGACATATCAAAAATGGATACATTAATAATTATTTCCACAGTTCCACTGCTCTCATAGACAGTGATTTTCTGTATGCTAAGTTGTTTGTATGGGTATTAAAACATGTGTTTTCTTATTTATGCTGATATGGAGTTATATGTTAATTATCCTGTTTTCTTTGTAAGTGGTGGGTGATTCTGAAGATCACATGTTTTAGGATTATAAAAATCCAATACATTGAAAATTCTCACTTCCTTATGACTTGAGCCTAGAATATTTTTTGCTTTTCTTGGGTTGGAAGAAAAATTGTTTAATCGTTCCAAAGAAACAGATGTTCTCTTCTCTTTTGTTCCTCGGGTAGTGCCTATGATCAGAAGCCACAAGTGGGAATGAGGCCCTCCAACCCCCCAACACCGTCCAGCACCCCAGTGTCCCCACTACACCATGCATCTCCAAACTCCACTCACACTCCGAAGCCTGACCGCGCCTTCCCAGCTCACCTCCCTCCTTCGCAGCCCATACAAGATAGCAGCTACCCCATGGACCACAGGTAAACTGCAAATACTGTGGGTTTGTTTTTTTTGTAATGTTTTTAGCATCTTGGAAGAAATGTCTATTACTAATTCCTAAGACCTATGTTAGATTTAAGGTGAGCATTTTAATTTTGCACATCTTTGCAAAATATTTTTAGAAAGAGCTTGCCCTATCTGTATTTACAAATAATTTGTGGAGAAGGTCATTTATAAACATTTAAATTGGTTGCTAAAGTGGAAACTTAATCTGTATACCGACATTTGAACATTTCCCTTTCGCTTTGCCTGAATTAAATTGCCTCACTTAAACTTTAAATCAGATCATCCCATTTTTATGAGCATATGTGTGTACTTGTTCTATAAAGTTAGGAGACTAATTTTAGTAGGTGGCTTATGGAATTAGGTTCTTTACCTTAGATTGAATGGTTTAGCTGTACATAGTTTTGAAGAATAGAACTTACTTGATTAAAACTATTTTTCCATCCTTTCCAAGGGATGAATATTTAATGTCAGTAGATGCATGACGTTGGACACTGAGAATATAAAATTAAGAGACAGAGACTAAATTATTATTACATAGAAGGAAGACAAGAGCCAGAATGCAGAGCTAGGGAGTATGCTTACAATATTTAAGTAAAATATTGGAGTTCTTTTGGCACTTTTTCATTTTTTAAAATTTTGAATTTATTTGACAGAGATCAGAAGTAGGCAGAGAGAGAGGAGGAAGCAGCTCCCTGCCGAGCAGAGAGCCTGATGCGGGGCTTGATCCCAGGACCTTGGGATCATGACCTGAGCTGAAGGCAGAGGCTTAACCCACTGAGCCACCCAGGTGCCCCTCCTTTGGCACTTTTAATAATACAGCTTAAAACACAGGTGGAAGGGGGGCGTCTGGGTGGCTCAGTGGGTTAAGGCCTCTGACTTCGGCTCACATCAAGATCCCAAGGTCCTGGGATCGAGCCCCGCATCAGGCTCCTTGCTCGGCAGGGAGCCTGCTTCCTCCTCTCTCTCTGCCTGCCTCTCTGCCTACTTGTGATCTCTGTCTGTCAAATAAAATAAATAAAATCTTTAAAAGAAACAACACAGGTGGAGGACACACAGCACCTTTCCTTTCCCTCGTGCCTCGCAGTTATAAGGAGCCAGTGGTGTGTGGGGAGATGTTTCACAATGGGCTCTACTGGAGAAAAGCTGGAAGACGTCATCTGTGGCATTTGATACATCCATGATATAAATACTCTGACTCTGAGCGGTGGTAGGGAGGGCTCTGAAGGTGGAGTTGGAAGGAGATGTGTAGTAGCACACCTTTATTTAATATTTCTATCATATAGATAAAACGGATGTAAGCTCTGGAACATAATTAGTAGTAACAGGTAGTAAAATAATTTGCAAGGGATGACCACCCCCCCCCCCCAAAGGGATGAGTTTTAAGAATCTATGGCCTTTGTTTTTAATATAATATTTAGAAAGTTATAAATTGATGCCATTTAATTCTTAATCATCCCCTGTTTAACATTAGGGGTTTCACCATGTTTCTGAAAATTTAACAAATAAGCCAGTGCAAACTGGCTCTGACACACCATTATAAAAATAACTCAGCCAAAGGAATCCTCTGGATCAGCAGAGGAAACCAGAAGATGTGTCACTGGCAAGTTTCAGAAAATACGGGAAGACTCAGATCTGCTTTTTATGGGTTATTTAATGTGACTCAATCTCAAATTCAGTGAAATCTCTTTGGGTATGATGGATAAGATTACAGTACTCTTTACAACGTGAAACTAAGCTGTATCTTCGCTACCTTTGTTTCCATCACTGAGTCCTTTTGTGCTTTGGTTATGAAATGCCTCCTGTGATCTTTCCCTTCTCACTCCACGGACTAGAGACCTTGTCAGAGCGTGATGGTATGTGCATCTGTGTAAACAGTTTTGTAAATACAGATGAAAGAGATCTTATTGCAGGGTGGGCCATTAAACAGACGCACATTGTGCCGGACTGAAAGGGAGGAAGAGCACAAACAAGAAAGGCAAGTTTTATGTTGTCCGCTTGCGGGGACTTCCGCGGGTGCCCCGCACGTGAGGCTTGCCCCCTTGCAGCGAGTGCCAGCCCCCCGGGCGCTGTCGTCGGCCCATCGTATGGAGCAGTGACTTCTTTGGGAAGGTGACTGCTGAACAAGCAGAGTGCCTGGGTTTAGGTGACCTAACGTGAAAGGCTCTAGCCAAATCCATTTTAGTTTCTCTACTTGAAGTCAAATATTGGAGACTGGGAACAGCCGGCCCGGAACTGTAAGAGGGAAGCTCGGGGTCTTTTCCCGCTGCCCCCCACTGAGTTTTGAGGACAGTACCAGCTGGCCAATCCCGGGAAAATCTCTGAAGCCGTATGTTTCTGAGGAGGATTTCTTGGAGGGTTCTAGCCAACAAATGACAGTCCCTCAGTTATAAATGGCAAATTTGCTCTGGGAACAGATCCTTTCTCCAAATAGCCCCCTCCAGCCCGGGCACCCCGCCTCACTCTGGGAATGCTTTATGGCCAACTGGGCTGCACCCTGCTTCCTTTCCTCAGGCTCATTCTGTTCCTTGGGCCAGCCCTTTGGCACTTGTTCCTGAACCCACTGCGCAGAAGCCCTGTCTTTCTTGCTCAGCGTTTCCCGCCACTTATGCACTGTTCTTCCGTATCCAAGAATCATCAGCGTGCTCTCCTTATGCATTAACTCTCTTCACAAAGCTCCTTGAGTCACTTTACCTTTGTCGTTGCCCAGGGCCTCCTAAGAACAGCACAAGACACTTGTAGCTTCCTGGGAAGCCCGCGTGTTGAATATATATGTGGTCCTCAGCAGGTACCAACTAGAATGGGGTCGACTCGTAGAAACAAATGGCTTGATTCCTTACAAAGCTTTTAGTATAAGTATTATTAACTTCCTTTTAAGACTTTCACAAGTGAGTTGGTTTCTTATTTTAACTTCAAGTTACAATTTTCTGATTCACTCCTTGACAGTTCTTAATGATAATTTCTGTTTCTTTTTTTGGCTAATGAAATAAGCAAGAGAAGGGAAATGAATGCAGTGCCAGTCAGCCTGTTTTGCAATATCCGAGTTTCTAAGTTTATTTTCTGCAGGTGTAGGTGGAATTTCAGTGCTTTTCTATGGCAGCCAGTAGACTTAGAGTTAAATCATGGGATGGAGAGGAAGGAGTGTTTGTGGAAATGCTAAAGTGATTGCTTTATCATTCTTTAGCTTTTACCTTATTTTCATTTAGTGTTATTAAAATTAAATGCTAACTTTCCAAATTAAAGTCTCAGGAATGCTTTTAGTGTTGGGGGTTGGTTAATAGGTTTATATTCGGTCATAGAAATAAATGTTAGGTAGGTTATTTTTAAGCACTCTTGGGGCGTTTTAGAGTACTTTTAAATCTTTAATTAATCCACATCTTTGTGGTGGGTCAGTGATATAGATGAGAAACGCAGAACCGAACAATTATGTGATTAGCCAATCATTACACAGCATAACCAAGAAGGAAGGAAGATAGGGACTCACTGTCGGCCTTCTACTGAGGGCTCAGAACTTCCTCAGGACCCCGCAGCATAATCTGTCCCAAATCTATTCAGCGCATACTTCTTTCCATCTGTATATTTGACACTAATTTTTTTTTTATTTTTAAATTTTATTATGTTGTGTTCCAACATCATTAGTTTTGGCTATAGCGTTCCATGATTCATTGTTTGCATGTAACCCCCAGTGCTCCATGCAGTACACTTATTTTTACCAATCTGGTATTTTGTTTGAAGCTATCGGAAGCTTATGTGTTTGTGCTGCTGTTTGACACCAAAGAGGTGGTCTTTAAAAACCAGCGCATATTTTAGCCCCTGTGATATTTTCCCGTTTTATTTCTCACTGGAATCCAATGTTCTTTAGAACACTGTTGAAGATTTAAGAGTCCTGCCCATTTGAGAGGAGGGTCATTCCTCTCTTGCTTCCTCAGTAACTGATTAGTAAGGGAAGGAAAACCAGTTAAGTAGGTTAATAAAAGCCTGGTTGATTTTTTTGGTATGTTTGTTGATTAGTTTGGTAGCAATTAAGAGGTAGAGGATGTACTTTGGAATCAGATTCTGGTATGTTTTTTCTGGCATATAAATACTTGAGACCCACTTAATACAGAAATTTGGTAGATGATCCAGTTTGTTTATGATTGGGCATTTTAGCTGTTAGGGGGTGTGTTTCCTCGAAATAATACTCTCCTATCCCTACCCAAAGCACACCTTTAATTCACTGTGATGTACCAAATGGTGCTGCAAGAGACAGTTTATCAAGGAACACAAGTCATATTACAATGAAAAAACACGGTACTCACCTAGGAAGGAAAAATCCAGTCCTTATTAAAGATTTGCCCTTCGGGGGCACCTGGGTGGCTCAGTTGGTTAAGCATCTGCCTTCAGCTTGGGTCATGATCCTGGAATCCTGGGATGGAGCCTGAATCAGGCTCCCTGCTCAGCAGGGAGTCTGCTTCTCCCTCTGCCTCTTCCCTCGATCATTCTCTCTCCCTCTTTTGTTCTTCCCTACACCCAAGAAAAATAAATAAATAAGTAATCTTTTTTTTTTTTTTTTTGTATAAACCTATCTTTATTTTGCATACTTTAATCTCGGAACAAAATAAACATAAAAAAAAACAATGCACATCCAAACCCCTTGTCAAATATCAGGAGGGATAGGGCTTGAGGGCCTTCTTTCCTGCCTCAAAGACAGGAGAAAGAAAAAAAAGAAAAAAACACTAGACAGCAGAGGAATAAGTAATCTTTTTAAAAAAGATTTGCACTTTGGGTCAGTTGGTATCATGCCCATTAACAAAGCAGTTGAAAACTGTAGCAATATTTTAAGGAGTGTTTCTTGTTACCCTTTTATTTAAAACGTGCTCTCTTATTTCCCAGATTTCGCCGCCAGCTATCTGAACCCTGTAATTCTTTTCCTCCTTTGCCGACAATGCCAAGGGAAGGACGTCCCATGTACCAACGGCAGATGTCTGAGCCAAACATCCCCTTCCCACCTCAAGGCTTTAAGCAGGAGTACCATGACCCGGTGTACGAACACAACACCATGGTTGGTGGTGCGGCCAGCCAAAGCTTCCCTCCTCCTCTGATGATTAAACAGGAACCCAGAGACTTTGCATACGATTCAGGTAGGCCCATACTTTACGTTACATTTAAGACATCCTTTCGCTAGTCTGTCACTCTGATTAGTGTTGGCATCAGATTGGGTAGCTCCTGACCATTTGGTGTGGAATCTTTCTGATTTTATCCCTTCTTTGAATCTTTCTACGTGAAGTTGGACTATCAAACCATTTTGGCTTGAGCTGATGGTTAACGTAGTGCCTAGAAATGAAACCAGTCCAGAGAAAAGTGTAATTTGTAAAATTAGACGCACTCTCAGTCCAAGAGAGTAACATTGTAACTCTTCTTGATTCTGGGCTTTTTTTCCAATTTGCTACTGGAGCATTATTTAATAACAGTGCTTCCAAAAAGTAATATTCTTTTGTATTGACTCATTCATTGCTTATAACTGTTTGTTATTTTCCTTTACTGATGGCAGTAAAGGTGGTCCAAAAGCAAGGATCCTTACATATGAGAAGAAGAGCAAAAATACAATATCATACAATATCTGGGTTTCAAAATGGTTTATTCATAGAGCTTAGCTTTGGTATCACTGAACCAGAAAGCCCCCACAGAGTAGTATGTCAAGATGGAGAAGGGGGTCTTCTGAAAGGAAGGAAATGTAAATCGGTTATAAATATTGTCATCAACTTCGCCAAAATGTGACCTTGAGACTTTAGAAGAATTATTTAATTCATCTCATTTTCACCCATTATAATCGCAAAATCAGGATGTCTGCTTTTCAGACCTCTCAGGAATTTTGAAAGAAAGTATGAAATAAAAGCTAATATTTATATGAAGGGCACCATGTTCCTGCAGAACATTATTAATATTATTATAACTGGTGAATAGATGGTTGTGGACTTGGAAATACTTGAAAACAATGTAATTTCCTCTTGTTGAGATGCAATGTTATGGTTGTTCTTTGTGAGGGAACTGTTGCTTCTCTAGGAATAACTGCTGAGTTTTTCTATCTGTTCTACCTGAGGAAAGAAAATTGTCTCTAATTTGAGTTTTTAACTTGCATAAAGTTAAAAATTTTTATTTGTTAAAAATTTTGTTTTTTGTTTGCTTTGTTAAAAATTTCTCTTGAAGCTCAGCAAGGGGGGACCCCAATAGCTCAGAGTCTCCCTTTGGCCATCCTTCTTCTCTGGGCAAGAGGTTCAAAGGATTGTCCAAGGAATTGCCTACCCAGAGGTCATGCTCCACCTTTAGAAAGAGCACCAGCTACTGAGGACCCATGAATTCCCTGCCTGAGGGGCCCCGAGTACACTTCCAGAGCCCAAGCAGTCGCATCCCAGGCTCAGTTTTGTGAAGGCAGAACGTACTGCTCCTGTGTCTGCTCTGCGGTCGGAGGAAATAGCCACTGAGTAGCTGTTTGTAGCTGAACAAGGATGGAGTTTGGATGCGCCCATGGGCCCTCGTGCTAGGTGGTGCAATGTGGGGTTATGGGATAGGAAAAGAGAGAGGAAGCGGGGTGAGCCTGGATCTCAAAGACTAGAAATAGAAGCTGATCCCCTGCCATTCTATTCCAGGGCTAATCTGAGAGATTTCCTCAAATTCTAAATTCGATGTGGTCTTCCAGGTGTTGCAAATGGTATATTTCCAAGGCACGGGAGGAGGAAACATATTTATTTATCTATTTGTTTGTTGGTTTACAATTTAAAAAATTTAAACATAAGGCACGGGGGCCTTTATTTAAGTGCTTGTCTCTCATGCTCAGTAACTTGGAGACTAAATGTACCGGAAATGTACCATAGTGATTTCAGTTTAGAATTTTGTATATTTGTCCATAGTTTCCATCCATAATTAAGAACCCTATTATATAATGGATTTTATTGTAGATGGGATTCATTTTTCTCTATAAATTTCAAATCTCTTTTTCCCCCAATCCACATTTTTATTTGCTGCACAGTTTTTTGAAGTCACTATGACTTTAAGAAACTTTTTACATAGAAAATACATAAAAAATAGCCCAAATAATTTGTTCAAAATGACTTATAAAGTATAGCATTTAGAGAGTACATGTTCTAGGAATGTTTTTTTGTGTATAATCTAGCAAGATTGACATTGAAGCCATTTTCTTGGTTCTGTAGTTAGCTCCATATAAATCTCTTTTTCTTTATATTTATGTTACATGTAAAATTATGTATAACATGGTATGGAGCGTGTGTGACTCTTCTTGAGAAGATGCATTATTGGTGGACCATACGTTATATGAACTTCAGAGTCTGTCAGTGTTCAACCCTCCAAAGCACAGATGTAGCCAAAAAATCATAGTCCATGGCTTAGCTCAGGCTGTTCTAATAAACTACCAATGACCAGGAAGCTTAAACAACACACATTTATTTCTTGCAGTTCTGCAAGCTATCAAGTCCCAAGGTCAGGGTGCTGGCAGATTTAATTCCTGGGAAGGACCCTCTTCCTGGCTTGCAGATGGTCACTTTCTCATTGTGTCCTTATGTGACAGAGAGAGAGTAAGTGAGCTCTGATCCTTCTTCCTCTTCTTATAAGGGCACTGATTGTCTCATGAGGGCCCCCCTCATGATCTAATCCAACCCTTATTACTTCTCAGAGGCCCCATCTCCAAATATGATCACACTGGGCATTAGGACACGTACAGTGAATTGTGGGGGACATAATCATTCTGTCCAGTATCCTGTTTTAAAGGGATCCAGGAAATGTCTTCTGTTAAGTGTACCATAACATCTTGCAAACGACGTGTAGAATAGTTGTTTAACACTTGAGAAACTGTTAATTTGTATTCCTTTCTTCCCTCTAAATTCTATTGCAGATTGCTAAAGAAGTTGTATGGCACCTTTGAATTCTAATTTCAGTATTTCCAATAGGTTATAGTTCTGGTTTGTTTGAATAGTTAAATCGTAAATTTGTGTCTTTTGGTTGTGGTCTAAAAAAACCTTCAGTAACAGTGTGTAACCAGGGCCTGTGAAAAATTAATATGCATGTATCAAAATGTATTTCCCTGGCCACAGAGTTGCTGCCCTTGAGTTGATGAGTCTGCATATGTCATACATTCATAGATCGCTGTCAACAAGTATGAGCTCCAGATATTTTGTTTTGTGGTCATTAGTTCTTTCATCCTTGCCGAGAGCACATTAAATAATCTTTTTAGGGAATCTAATGTATTTATCGCTGGATCATTGATTTCTTGGTTCACTTACTGATGTTGAGCAAATGGGACATTAGAAACTAGTTTGTGTGATTTAAAAACAATGCAAAAACGTTTCATAGTTTACTTAGCATCTGTGATCCACAGGTTTTCCTTTCAGAAGGCCTCTAGAACTCTTTATTGCTTAATTCAACATAACATAAATGTTGTGAAAATAAAAGAAGCTTTGTAAGTGAAAAGGCAGCATGATTATGCTCTAATAAAGCCTGACATTAATTATGACATGGGAAATGGAAGGTCTATTAGTTATAATTATAATTACAGGAATGCAATTTCAACTGCCGAGTATTTAAGCTAAAAAAAATGCAAAATATTATGTTAGTAGAGTAGAAATTTTTATTCAGGAAAAGAGAAGAAAACTTGGATCAGAGGACACTGAGAAGATTAAAAAAAAAAAAATGGTCAGCCAACTTGCTGACCCAGTACAGTGTGTTGATGATTATATTAGGATATTAAGTTCTAAATAATCACATCTGTTCTTGTTTTCTTTCTCATCTTCTCTAGTCTAAGAGTATTGCACAAAGCAGCACACAGGTTTCTTTTGGTTGGGTGCTGGCTCCTCAATCCAACGTGATTTTCTCTTTCTTGACCAAATGGCCAAGTGACTATGTTAATTGACCGTGCATTGATGGCTTTCATGGCATTTCCTTATGCAGTGCCCCACTTGCATAGAATTATAGTTACTTTCTCTATTTTCATGTTTGCACATGAGGTTTTGCAGATTCGCAATGCCCAAGGAGGCAAATATTTTATATATTCAGAGCAACATATTTCATTGGAGTTTGTGTTCGTTGATTGGTTGGTCTTTTGTTTATTTCTTTCTTCTTCTTCTTCTTCTTCTTTTTTCTGGATAGTTTACATGGTAGTATTTTTACTACCATGTAAAAATGGTGGTGAGAACATGGGTGGGAACAAGGGTGGTGGTGGGAACATGAAACTAAAGTTTGGCTTAAGAAAATATCAGCACACGTTTTCTATACCCTGTGACCAGGTCACTTCACCCTGGAAATTATGTTAAGGAATGGAAGGCAGAATGAATGTTTGAGGGAGAGAGAAATGTTACCAATATATAATAAACTGAAAGGGAGAATAAGTTATAGCTATCCATTAGAGAAATATTATGCAGGCATTTGAGGTCAGGTTTAAAAAAAAATTAATGAGGGGCATCTAGCTGGCTTAGTCAGTAGAACTTGTGACTCTTGATCTCAGGGTTGTGAGTTCGAGCCCCAAGTTGAATATAGAGATTACTTAAAAATAAAACCTTTAAAAAATTTAATGAAATGAACCCTGAGTAAAAAAGGTTTTTACTGTATATATGCCTGTAAATACATGCTGTACTGTAATGTGCATACATACATACTGTATTATATGAGTCATGTAAAATAAGACCGAATGCAGACATCCTATGGCTCTATAGGGTGATGAAATCCTAGGCAATTTCTATTTTGTCTGTAAAGGGCTTTACATTTTAACAATGCTTGGATACTACTTTTCTAATCAGACAGAATAAGTATTATATTTTAAAATATCAACCCATTTGGAATGTTAGAAGAGTCCAGATTAAGCACATCAGCCCTTTAGGTGAAAAGAGTGCTAAGAAAAGGATGATATTATAGTCCCACATGTTGCAAACCTAACCGACTTGCTATTAGTTTGTACCAGGACTGCCTTAGAGGTAGGAGCAGAGTTAATATGGTACTTACTGGATCTCCCATTCCTCCCTGCATGGTGTTTGCAATCCACAGTTAGTGCTTTGTTCCTTTGCATTTGGGGATACACTGAAAATCTCAACCTAAGAGTTGGCTGGGGGTGGGTAGTACATTAATAAGATATTTTTAGCCCTCAGGGTCTATTCTGTCACTTGACTTAGTTTAAAAGATGCCTCCTAGCCAGGGGATGGAGCAATTTAATCTAAGAGCTGGGGAGGGAGGGGGAGGGAATGCAGAGTTTTCAAGGACTGGAAAAAAGTTGCTTAAATCAGAATCTGGCAGACAAACCTTGAGCTTCAGGAAAGGAGGAAGTAGAAGGAGAGGATAGTGGAGAACGCTGACATCATGTGTCTCCTGAAGAAAGGCTTCTATGTTTTTTTCATGGTGTTCTGTAGGGCTACTCTGCTGGTACTGATGAGGCCTTCCTTCAGTTTGGAGGTGTGTGACATGTATGTGGTGGCCAAGGTTATGAACGCTGATTTTAAATTGGGAAATAGACACAAAGCTTTGTTTCACAGGATTAGGAATTTTTAAACTGAATGCTCTTAGAGATCATCTAGTTCACATTCCTTCCCCACACCTCTGTTGTACAGATAAAATGCCTGAGGTTCATTCCTATTAACTTATCTCCAAGTACACAGATATTTTGTGAAATAGTCAAAACTAGAACCCACATTTTCTTAGTTTAGTACACTGCTCACCACCATCTTTCTACGTGGTTGTCCAAAGTACTTTAATCCACCATTTCTTACTATATTATTGATTCTGTACTCTAATTTTTGGACTAAGTTTTTCTGTGGTTTGTCCAAGTTCTCCCTGAGAGCAATAGAAGGATCTGCCCTGAGACCTGAGGTGTGCTTTTCCTTTACGTGAGATGGTTCCCAAATTATGTTTCAGTTATGAGGTGGTCACTGTTGTAAGACAAGAAAATATGGGACCTCCAGTGACATTTAGGATTGAAATGCATTCTGTTTCCTTTAAAAAAAAAATAAACATAAACATGGCCAATAGTTGAGATTGTCAGGAAAGTGACTTACCATAATAGGTCTTCTGGAAAAGGCTTAGTAATAATTAGAAGGAAAAGGTAGCTAATTAACAGCTCTCATCAAGCTCTAAAGTGCTTGGATTATATATGAAATGTGAGTTTATGTGAGCCTTCTTATTGGGTCTCACCCATTCTTTGTTAAAATGTTTGGTAGCTCAGGGTGCCTGCCTGGTTCAGTCAGTAGAGCTTCTAGCTCTTGATCTCGGGGTTACAGGTTCCAGCCCCATGTCTGGTGTAGAGATTACTTAAAAATAAAATCTTGGGGCACCTGGGTGGCTCAGTGGGTTGGGGCCTCTGCCTTCGGCTCGGGTCATGATCCCAGGGTCCTGGGATCGGGCTCTCCGCTCAGCGGGAAGCCTGCTTCCTCCTCTCTCTCTCTGCCTGCCTCTCTGCCTACTTGTGATCTCTGTCTGTCAAATGAATAAATAAAATCTTTAAAAAAAAAAAAAATCTTAAAAAAAAATTTTTGATAGCTCTCAAAGGCTTAGAATTTAACTAGAGCAGTCATTTTCAATCTTTTATCAGCTGAATCCATTTTTCACCGGAAAGCTTATGAGGGACTGCATTACATATGAGGCTACATATACATATGATACATTACATATGAGGCTACTCATATGATATATTACATATGAGGATATATTACATATGAGGATACTCATATTATACATTACATATGAGGATATATTACATATGAGGATACTCATGAGGAAGCTTACATTTGGGAGAAGATGGTTGGACTTTCCCATCCTCCATATTTAAATCCATTCTTCACCCAAGCGACCTTCCCAAGTTTCCCCATATCCTTCTTATCACCTTAGGACTTGGATAAAAGCCAAGAGACAAACCTTTATACACTTAAAGATTTTTCTGACTTTAAGCATGTAGAAAAATCATATATAGGCAGAGAAGTAATGAAATAATCACTGAAAACATACTTACTTCCTGTTAAGTATGTGAAAACTAAGAATATGTTCAAGTTTCAGCTGTCAGAGCTGATAAATTTATCTGGTACTCATAGAGGCCCAAGCTGGCCCTTTAAACAAGAGAGTTAAATATAAATACTCTTGGGTTTCTCAAATGGCAAGGGAGGAAATTTTTTCCATTGTCATTGTTGTTCTGTGTGTTTGCTGTATTCATGGCTACTCATCTTAGTCAAATCATAGGAAAAGTAGTCGAGTAATTTTTAATGCTGTTTCTAGTAAGCCTTGCTCAGGATTCTCCTTGCAAAGTTTATAATAAGGTTTTAAAGTGGAAATTACAGGTTGGAATCGGAGAACAGAGCAAGAGGAACAAAATAATTTTCTGCAGCTACATAGAAATATAAATAAAGAGTGCTTTGTGAGTTTGGAAAAGATTCTTTAGGGCCTCAATCGATTGATTGCACTTACACAAAATTTCAAAAAAGTGAACACAAGAGAACAAAATTCAGAAGACCACAATTACCTAGTAGTTTATCTAGAAACTGTTACTGCAATGCGTGTTACCACTACTACCAGAGTAGTATCTCAGAAATTTTGTCATCAGCATTTACTATTTTTTAAATGATTTTTATTATTTATTTACAAGAGGAGATATATATTTTAGGGAAATTTATCTCATGCATATTTTCTAATAAATTTTCTTACATCTTTTCTGAACAATTGAGTTACACATAAGTAAACAACCAAACATATTGTTCAAGAAACACAAGGAATGCAGTGATTACAAAAGGAAACTGTTGAAAAATGCTAATTGAAGTCACATGGAACAGAGGGAGTAAGAGCTCCTGATACTTATTTATTTTTTTTAAAGATTTTATTTATTTATTTACCAGAGAGAGAGAGACAGTGAGAGAGGGAACACAAGCAGGGGAAGTGGGAGAGGGACCCATGGAACAGAGAGTCTAATGGGGGATTCAATCCCAGGACGCTGGGATCATGACCTGAGCCGAAGGAGCAGGCCTAATGACTGAGCCACCCAGGCACCCCTCCTGATACTTATTTTAAACACCCAGGCTTGGGGCACCTGGGTGGCTCAATGGGTTAAGCCTCTGCCTTTGGCTCAGGTCATGATCTCAGGGTCCTGGGATCGAGCCCCAAATCAGGCTCTCTGCTCGGCGGGGAGCTTGCTTCCCCCTCTCTCTCTGCCTGCCTCTTTGCCTACTTGTAATCTCTCTCTCTGTCAAATAAATAAATAAAATATTTAAAAAACAAAACAAAACACCCAGCCTTGCCATAAACTAGCAGGTTTCTTCATCTCCAAAGTGGAAGGTCCTATGGCCAATAATTATAATTTTAAAATTTAAAATATGAAATATTACATTTGAAAATATTAATTTCATCTTTCATTTACATATCTATTGAATCACCTCAAAGAGAAGAAGAAAATGTTAAAACCTTGAATAAAGAGTGTTATTTAGGAATTAATAATTCAATGTATGTTCACTCTTCAGTAGTCTTGCCTCTGTTCCATATTTTCTCTGGCTAGAAGATTATAGAATTCTTTATTATTGGCTATGTCAGGCATTTCAATTTTGAATTCTAAAATATGTCGGTAACTTTATTCTCTGCTCATTTATTAATCAGTTATTAGAAATTGGAAGATACATATTAAGTTGTCATGATGCCACAGTAGACAGTCCTTCACAGGCTTAAAGCCAAAGACTTGGCATCTTTTACGTTTCTCCTCATTCCTTCTTCAACAGGCATGGTAAAGATTTTGTGAGAAATTGTTTGGAGATGTATACAGAGATTGTGACTGCAACTGTTTTCCCTGTGTGGCTTTATGTCCCTGGAAGAGAGAAGTGGGGTTTCAAGGACTGAGTTGCAAATGACTGATAAAACCTATTATGTGTTTAACACTGGTATATGACTGACTCTTCACAAATTATCCCCATAATTGCTCATAAATAGCTTTTTTCCTTCTAAAAACTCTAGGTATTTTTAAGCATTACCATCTTTAGTAATTTCCAGTGCAGTGATGATTATGGTTTCATGAACTTTGGCTTTTTGTACCTGATATTTAACACTCCCAAAGGCTAAGCCTTGGCCCTATTCCATTAGTAAGCATCATTTGCTTATGGCTACATTTTCTCTTGAAACATGGCAGCTCATTTTTTTTTTTTTTTCCATCCTAACTTTAAAACTATTGCTTCAAGAAATTCAACGGAGAATCACTTGGGAATTTAAAGGAATGAGCTATTGACCCTTCGGAAAATGTCAACATTCTGTCTGTTTCTCTAACATTCAAAGATGATTTTCTTTTCCTCAGCCAGTGCTTTGTGGACTAGTGGATCACCTAATTTCCGATTTTTAGGTGCTTCACTTGTGAAAAGTGGTGGTGATGTCTTCTAATTGATTTTGTTTTTACAATAGAGATCCGGGATTGGCCTCACAACCTGACTTTTGCTTTTTATTGTCCTACGTGCCTCCTAGGGGTTTGCCTCATTTTTTTTAGTTAAAAAAGCAAACCTCCCAAAACAGTACTCTGGTGTACTCTCTCACTTTTTCTAAGAAATCCTTAAATATGGTCTCAATCTACAGTTACAGTAAGTGGCACTGGCTAGTGATTTGATTTGAGAATTGAGACTATGGTCTGGATTTACTCTTTATGCATTAACACAGGTCAAATGGACAGGGACTGCATTTTAAGTCCGTAATGGAAGGCTGAAGGCTGTCTTAAACCAATCATATCAGTTTTATCCATGACTGATTGATCCCTGGGGGCAGAGCCCTGGAAGCATTTGTCTTCCATGAATGGACTCTATAGAGCCTGGAGTTTCATTCATAAAATGGAGACTGAAATCTGCACACACGGGCGCACACACAGGCGCATACACACATACACACACGCTCACTCTCTGGAATGT
>RCUC01154767.1:0-28302 GCA_003697995.1 Taxidea taxus jeffersonii | reverse complement strand
AAAAAAAAACAAAAGTCCTTTGCATATCTTAAATTACCTGCAGATCAAGGGATAATATGAAAGAAAAACAGCAACAAAGCCAGTAGTTTAGGTATCGTTATGAAAAAGCACTGATAGTATTATTGTTATTAAACCCATAAACATATTGTTATCTCAACCCATAAACATAGCTGTTTGCTTGGGTTCAATATATTAAAACCTAAAAATGACAATGTTTATATATCCAGTGTTCCTTTGTGATAGATAAATTGCTCATAATTAGAATGATGGCTACTGATATTCTCACTGTCTTATTTTGAAATGTTTCAGAGCTGGGAAAGTGTTTCTGAAATTGAAATAACCAATTTATTTATAAAAATAAAATAGGTTATTTTTCATTACTATGATAGTTTAGGCCAGACCCAGTCTTCAAACAGGGATTAGCAATCTACGGGGGCATGATATGAAAATTATAAAGCCTGCAACAATATATTTTTCCCATACATCTTTTTATTGTTTCAAATAATAATAATAATAACTTGTTTATGAAGAATATATGTACATCTAATTTTTTTAAGAACCACATATTGGGCATTTGAGAGTCAAATTTAATTAGATGAGTACTTCTCAGATTATCTGATTGAAGGACACTTTGATTGTTTTGTTCTAATTTTCTATATATCATGAGCTAATATTTGGGTCTATATAGTGTTCAATGAGAGCAGTCTATTGATCTCTGTAATTTGTGCTGTTTGCCTAAAATATATAAGTAAGCACATTCAAAAGTACATTTTTGGGTAGAAAAAATACTCAAATTGAATGAACCCATTGATACTGAATACATCCAAAATTTGATTTAAGATAACACAGTATGTGATGTGATATAGTAACATGAGATTATTTAATATAAGATTTTAAAAATAAAATACATTTGGAATATTACATGCTATTTGAAGTATAGGCTAGTATAAATGAAGGTGACGACCTTTTCTTCAGAATGTCATTACTTAGCTTTAGTTTATAACTGATAAAACTGCATATGATTTACTTATTTAGGATTCTTAAACTAAAATTAAAAGAATTTCAGTAATGATACTTAAAAATCAAATGAGGTAAATAAGTGACACAAGTATAAATTTAATTGAAATAATTATAATTTATCACAAAAGCAATTGTCTGAATCATCTAACAAATGATATGTTTTAAGTAATTTATGTATATCCCTCCCTGTGCCTTTCCTCCTTTAGCTCAAAGGCTTATTTTCCTATTTCATTCATCTAATTCCTACAAACACACCTTGTACCCTGAATCCCGAAATATTGACTCTATAACTTCTTGCCTTTCTCAAAATTCTTTCAATCTAGTTCCAAAAAACTCTGAGATCAAAACACTCTCTTCTCCTCCTCCTAGTTCTCCTCTTCATCTTTCTTCTTCTCCTTTCAATTCTTATGCCCCCGGTGGAGGTGGATGAAAATTATGGTTAGTAAACAGTGAGGCATTAAAATGAGAAGAGAGTTTTAAAACACCAGATTCAAAGTCCCTGAGAGGAAGTTATCACCGAACACGTGCACTTTGCACTTACAAACATTTTATTATCTTTCACCAATATCCACAAATTAGAATCACAATGAGAAATCAGTTGTTGGAGATAAGTGCCTTTGAAAGGAATTTAAACAGGGAAACAAATTTGAGAAGCAACTTGGCTTAATTTTACAAGGAAGCCATATCAGTCACTGGTTTCTAGTCCTTCTCCGGGTTTTTTCTTCTCTTTATGTAACCTGATTGTGCTGAAACTGTCAGGAAGTGTGCTTGAATAATTAGATTTAGATAAACATGAAAGAAAAATATCATAATTTCAGGGATTGGACTAAATGAAAGGAAGGAATGAATAATTTCTTTGAACTCTTCTTCTGAAATTTGGCAGGAAAAATCACTGCATAAGAAGCAATTAAACTAAGACCACAAATGAAGAAGAGTTTTTAGAAAAAGTGGGTGGAAAGGATATTCCACTGACGGGCATTACCAGAGATTGAAGCCAGTGTGACTGCAGCCCAGAGACCCGGAGATGTGTGGGAATGTGAGGAGGTTGGAGGTTGAGGCAGGCAATGGTCCAAGCAGGCAGAGTCCTTGAAGTTGCAAAGCAGGAAGAAGATAAAATGAGATTTGATATTTAAAAAATAAATTATTTCATCTAAAGTTGGGAGGACAAATTAGAGAAAGGTAATGTGTAGAAATATAGCAGCAGGAGTCTTTGCTGTGATCTAGGAGAGGTACTGGTGGGTCTAGTGGAGAAGGAAAAAATGGTGGACTTTGGGGGAAATTTATGAAGGAAAAGTTTTTTTGTTTTTTAAGATTTATTTATTTATTTATTTGACAGAGAGAGAAATCACAAGTAGGCAGAAGTAGGCAGAGAGAGGAGGAAGCAGGCTCCCTGATGAGCAGAGAGCCCCATGTGGGGCTTGATTCCAGGACCCCATCCCAGTACCCAATCCCAGGACCCTGGGACTATGACCTGAGCTGAAGGCAGAGGCTTTAACCCACTGAGCCACCCAGGTGCCCCTGAAAGGAAAGTTCTTAAAGCTTATGATGATCTGGATCTAGGCTGTGAGAGGAAAAGTAAGCCCTTCCAACAGAAGTAAGGCTTCTGTTGGATTATTTGGACTTTGACTTTGGCATTCTCATGAAAGAGGGGTGTTGAAATAACAATTTTGGAGTAGGCAAATAAAAATAAAAATCTAAATAGAAATTTTTATTAACTAAAAAGCAAGTGTTGGAATCCAATCTCTAGTATCTTCTTAATCTTTTTTTTTTAATGTACCATCATGACATGTCTGTAATGATGCTATAAAAAATTATACTCTTCATACTTAGACAAAATAATGTTCCATTTCTAAATGTGCTCATGCTATCTTGTTTTTTTTTTTTTTACTTCAACATTTTAAAAATTAGGACACATCTAACATTAGATAAACATTATTATTATAATATTATTTTTCTTTTTCTGTGTTATTTTATTCCCAGAAAGCTGTTCTTATTTTTTTAAAAGATATATTTATTTATTTGGGAGAGAAAGAAAGAACATGCCTGCACCTGCAGGGGTGGGGGAGGGGAAGGAAGAGGGAAAGAGAGATGTCCAAAGCATGGAGCCCCACAGGGGGCTCAAACTCAAGATCTGGAGATCATGATCTGAGATCTTGAGATCATGATCTGAGCTGAAACCAAGAGTCAGATGCTTAACTGACTATGCCACCCAAGTGCCCCTCCCCGAAAGCTGTTCTTATTAATGACATCTCTTAGAGAACATGGCAATTGAGAACCAAGAAAATTATTTATTCATCAACTCATTTGGATAATGAGAAGCTAGCTAGAAATCACCAAATCTATTCGGCTAGACACTGTTTCAAAGAAGAAATTTAATAGTAGCATGACTTCATCTGAAAGAAAATGTGTTATTTTATGCTATGATTATAATCTGGGATGGTTTAAAAACTACCCATATGTTCATTATTATATGGTATGTTTGGGAATATATTTTAAAATATTTTAGTAGAAATGAATCTGTTTTTTTTTCTGCTGTTTGAACAATGTTCAGTTCATTTAAAATATTTTGTTAAGTAGTATCTCCCCCAATGTGCCAAATTCACATACCGCTAGTAAGATTATTAATGTAGAGGAATTATAGTAGTTAGTGCCATTGTTTTCTGTGGTCAAAGCACTTTTGGTTGAATACAAGTATTTTCTTTAATAACATTAATTAATGCTTATATAGACATTATGGGACACACACTGCCCAAGTCTATTCCTTAAATTAAGTCATTTAATAAACACAACCTCTGCTTTATAGATAAGGAAACTGGGACAATGAGAAGTTGAGAAATAAACTCGTTTACATGCAGCTTACAAGTAGCAGGGTATTAAGAGATAAGGAAAAGTTCCTGTCTGTGCACCTTACTTTTCAAGATATCTACTTTAGTGCCAAAGTATACTGATCGTTTTCCAAACTCAATAATTTGCTCGCTGTTCTTGACCAGATTCCCTACTTCAACAGATTGTGTCCCTTTCTCGGCTATACCTTATCTGAACCCGTGCACTGTCCACCCATGCAATAGAAGACTGTCCAACAGCTGACCCTTCCTCTGATGTTAGGAATCACAGAATCCCACACCTCCACCCCTTTCCCTTCCAATGTAACTTCAGCCTCTTCCAATGAAACGTCCACCTAACCCATTTAATACAGGGACCCAAGACAATTATAAATAAAAGGGAGTGTCAGCTTTTTATTTACATCCTCTAGCTACTTACTATGCAGTCTTCTCTCTTGCCTTGAGTCACTAACCTCTATGTATTTGTACTTCTCAAGTTTCCAGTGTTTCATTAGCCTTAGAAATTGTTTCAATTTTTATTTCTCCAGCATTCAGCATTTATGCTAAGATTGTTTCCAAAATATATAACAAGCTTTCCTCATTTTACCCTACCTCTATGCAGCATCTGTCTTTCTAGGTCGCTTCCTCTTTCCTGTAATCTAACCTTTATCCCCTTCCCCTGCTGTAACCCACGGTGTCATTGCTACTTTCTGCAGTAGTTGTTTAACTATTCTCCCTTCCATTAAATGCAAGTGCTCTCGCCAGTTTGCCATAAAGCTGCCAGAGAGCACCACCTAAACCGCACATCTCATAGTGCCTCCTGTCTGTTTGAAAATCACCAGGATGGATATGTTTTACCATTTTTAGTTTAGTTTAGTTTGCAGTGTGCTACTGACATTAATATGTTGAAAGATGAGGTCTAATTTCCTTTCCTGTGCTTATAGATGGGACTGAGTGACTAACTTCTCATGAATAGCATGTGGTGGAAATAACTTCTAAGGCATGACTTCTAAGGCTGGTGGATAAAAAGGTGATACCCCTCATTGGAATTCAGCACCCACCTGTAAGGATTCTGATCAGAGCCCCAGCTGAGGTCTCAGATGACAGCCAGAATCAACAACCCAATGTGGGAGTGCAGGAGCCTTCAGATGACTCTGAGTGTGATGCCAATTAGGCAAAGATGAGTTGTTTCTGCCAACCCCTGTACAAGCTGCAGATTCATAAGAGGTAAATCGTTTTACTGTGTAAAGCTACTAAGCTTTAAAATACACACACACACACACACACACACACACACACACACAATTTTTCGCTTAATCCAATACTCTCTAGTGCATCCTTAGCTCAAATTATATTAAAGTCTACAATTCCCTATAGACAGCATGTTTATTCAGATCCCAAGGCTTTTGAAAATCCTATTCAGTTCTTTCTGGAACACTTCCCAACCACTCCACTTCAGTGAAACTATTATTTAGGTCTCAAATGATGATCCTTCTTCTAAGTGGCTTCTCACAGCCCCCAGTCTGCATTAGAATTCCATTCTTTTTTTACCTTAGCATTGTACCTAATGCTATATAGATGTTGGATTAGTACAGAAGTTTTCACTGCATTGCAATTGAAATATGTAATGTACCAAAATGTGATAAAGGTAACGTAGCAAAATGTCTTTGTTATCTTTCTAGTAGAAGTCAACCTTAGTAACTGGTATTAATTAATTACAGAATCGCAAGTACAAGCTGCCTCACACATGGAGTGAGGTGAGCTCTCCTATGTTTGTGTTTCCCATCCTTTGGGGAAATAAAGTCGGTTGATGATTCCACTCATGAACTATAATCATATCATTTTAGGCACTTAGGAAGTAGTCACGGTACCAGCATTTTATTGTTGCTGTTGAATTGTATTAAATGTAGACCATCTCCTTGAGGACCTTGGAAGTGCAGAAGTGTTCTTCTCCTAGCTTTGAGTTACAGACACAGACCCCGGTTTGTAAGCTGAATCTCAGCACCCTTGGTCTCTTCCATTAACGCTTTCATTATGCTCCATCCACCTCTACAATGACGGCCTTACCTCTTTTTTCCATTCAACAGTCTCCAATCACCCTCCCTCGGGAGTGACTGCTCCACAGTCTTCTCTTTGCTCTCCTAGGAGTTCATTCCTTCGGGGTATACCTGTGGCAAATTGTTCTGCTTCCTTTACCCATGACAGATAATCCACAGGGGTGCAGGAAAGAGCTCTGCTCTCCGTAGAGCTCTTAACACTCACAGCTGTTCTGTGGATCTCAAATTAATTGACACTATGGTTCAGTGATACTTTTTTTTCAAGTGTTTTTTCCTCAGTAAAAAGGGGTATCAGTCATGTAATCACAACTGCATTGCAATGTAGTATTTTCTTTGGGTATTCACAGAAAAACTGCAAAGAGTTTATAGATTCATTACTACATATAAGTCCCAAGTTTTAAATTTCATATTTATGGAGTGGAAAATTATAGAAAGAAAGGAAAAATAAAATGTTGAGTAAAGTTGCATATAATGAGGTTAGATTTCTGCCTAACATTTTTATTGAGAGTATTGTTCCGCTCATTGGGAATATAAAAGATTAAAGAAGACACAATATTTCATGATAATGTTTTGTTATTTTTCTGATAAGCAATAGAGCATAAGTCCAAACTTGGAGTGCATAATAATTTATAAATCAGCCACAGTTAACACAAAGCTATCAAACTTAGATAATGTGGAAAAGAAACCTCCAAAATACTATTGGGTAGATTCCTTAGCTAACATAACAAAAGTAATGTTCCAAAAATGAGTATTCCAGTCCCATCTTAAGTTTTTCTTTTTATTTTCATTTTATATTTCATTCATTGGGGTTAGCTAAAAATGTGATATCTAGAAGTGATCATGTCCAGGCAATCAAGTGAAAATAGACTTTGGGGCATGTATTTCTACACAAATACCCTTTGTGTAAGACAAGAAAGGACTACAGAGGTTGCAGACAACATTATTTTTTCTCTGATATGAAATATGTCCTGAAATTATTCAAGAACTCTGAAAATACCCCTGGGAGTCTCTTGGTATTTAGGATTTGAAATATTAATGATTAAAAATAAGCCAAAATTGGAAAATGAGATATTCTTGATATTAGAATGACCTACCTTACAAAAGGTATATTACCAAGTTTAAGCTCTTGGGGCTTCATGGAAAGATATTGAATTTTTCATGAACCTGTGCAAGATTTGTTCATTTAAATGTTGAGCATATCTCTGCTGATCAACCTGTGCACATTTGTTTAGAACTGAAGCTTATGCATAGTTTTTGCTTTGTGTAACTATTCATTACCATAATAAAACAGTTCACTGGACACTAAACGGTATAGAACTTTTATCAGTCACGGTATTAACGTGGGAGCAACTTGTGAATCACAGTTGCCAAACTTTTCTTTAGACCTATGTGAATGTGGTGATTTAACCTACTGTACAAAGAGGTGAAGCATATGAAGCATTAGTCTGAGTGAAGGTTGGAATCACTTAGAGTAATGATTCTGTGGGAAGAAAAGGCAAAGTAGCTGTGTATTTAGTGGACACTTGCTAACCCTATTAGAGCATATTTAATTTTCAATTGTAGACTTGACTCTGGCACAACCAGCAAATGTCTTTGAATGAGTCACATCTACTTAGCCTCCCTGGGAGTATTCTGACCAGATATCGAATGTCTTTTTATTATTTATTTATTTATTTTTTAAGATTTTTAATTTATTTATTTGACAGACAGAGATCACAAGTAGGCAGAGAGGCAGGCAGAGAGAGAGGAGGAAGCAGGCTCCCCACCGAGCAGAGAGCCAGATGCGGGGCTTGATCCCAGGACCCCGGGATCATGACCTGAGCTGAAGGCAGAGGCTTTAACACACTGAGCCACCCAGGCGCCCCTCGAATGTCTTTTTAGCTTAAAGGTATATGTAAGTCTCAAGTACTTAACTGTGTATAGCCCTGGACATACTTTATAATTTAAATTTATTCCAGAATTTTTATTTATATAATTGAGATGATATCATTAACTCATACAGTTTAATCATTCTAGTAAAATTTTTGAAATATGAAATGTTAACCTTTTATTCCTTTGCATGCCAATTTGCATAATGAAAATGTGAGTCATTCTTGCAAAGAATATAAAAATATTTAAGAATAAAGTGCTCCAAGTCATGTCTTATAGATAAATAATATTTCTAATAAAAGGTAAATATAATATTATTTTGGAATACGTATAGTTGAAAACCTGTCATACGTCATTACCAAAGCCATGTTCATAAGTCCTTATTGAGAGAAGGTATATTGTATTCTGTGGAGCACAATTGATAAACACTTAAGAAATTAATGTGTTTAGCTGAAATAAAGAACTTCATTTTTAGAAATTAAAATGTTGAACCTTGAACATTTCTGTTTTTTTCAAGGATTTATCCAAAGTGACTTAAGCATTTTTTCTTTGAAATAATGTCTGGGGAACTGAAATTACATTGTATTTTCAATATTGTCTTCAATCTATATTTCATCATTTTCTTCAGAAATGTGAAACAAGTTACTAAAGTAGAACTGAAATCTCAAAGCTTACATCGTAGACTGGATTATTTTCTTCTATATTGGTTCAATTCTGTTCTTTTAATTTCTGTGACTTATGTGTTGTTCAGATTATCAGACAGTGGAGCTCAATGTTAGCTTTGTGTGGAAAATTGAACAAATGATTTTAGACTATAAAAATGTTAAGGCTGGTATTATGTCTTACTGATAAATGTATTTTCTCCAGTGCCTTATACAGAATATGTCATTAGTAGCCATTTATACTTGAATTAACTAGCACTAAAATATAATGACAGATCTATGCAATTGAACTTCAAAAATATAATTCTTCTTTAGAACATAAAATATCCCTGTATGATTGACACCACCAGGATGGTGACATGGGAATTTTCTGAATTTCTCTCCTCGCATGGATGCACTGATTATACAGGTACACACTAATCAATTCCATCTGAGAGAAACTCAGAATACCAGTTCAGTGATTCCTACACATCAGGTGGTTGAGAAAGTAATCACCTTGAAAGGATGAGAGAAGCCTGACACACTCTGTCCATAAACTTTGCTCCCGAGGGACGCCTGGGTGGCTCAGTTGGTTGAGCGGCTGCCTTCGGCTCGGGTCATGATCCCAGCATCCTGGGATGGAGTCCCACATTGGGCTCCTTGCTCAGCAGGGAGCCTGCTCCTCCCTCTGCCTCTGCCTACCTCTCTGTCTGCCTGTGCTCTCTCTCTCTCTCTAACTAATAAATAAATAAAATCTTAAAAAAAAAAAACACACACACACAAAAAAAAAACTTTGCTCCCGAAACAGGGCCTCATGTTTGGATGCTAACCCTCAAATCCCAACTTCTCCCTAAGGAGCACAGGATTTGGATCACACATACAACAACTCAACTTTTAGAGCTGTCACCGAAAAGATGGGCCTCCAGTTCACCTAGTTCTAAGAACCAGTGTGGCTTGCTTTTATGAATCCCACGGCACTACAGCTTGCGAGGAAGCCGTTGTTAAATGGTTGCAGCTGTTTATAATTATGATGCTCCCCAAATTTGGACTTATGCTCTATTGCTTATCAGAAAAATAAAGTTGTTCAGCACTTCTCAGAGCTGTGCCCCTTAGCTTAGTACAGAAGGAACAGACAAAAACATGTATTTCACAGTTTGTTACTGGAAGGAGTTTTACTGTACATCTACCAGCTGCAGCCTGAGGGTTCAGCTTCTAACTTGGCTACATTTTAGAACTAAGTGGGATCCTCCAAGGAACCTGAAAAAGCTACTGGGTACTTCCCCTGCCTTCTTCTTATACTGCCTTCAAAAATAAAACCAAGTCCACCATCAACTCCCTGAAAGGAGCTTATCCACACAGCTGATGCTCCCACTTTTAAGGCTGCAAGCCAAGGGACAGGACTCTGATCAGAGTGCAGATAAATGAAGCAGAAACTAGAAAGTAGAAAATATCAATGAAATTAAGAGCTGTTTTTTTGTTTGTTTGTTTTGTTTTTAAAGATAAAATGGACAATCTTTAGCTAGGTTAAGAAAAAAGAAGGAAGACAAAAAAATCAGAAATGAAAGTAGACATTATAACTGACAACATGGAAATACTAAAGATCATAAAAAACTACTATGAATGATGATAATGACAACAAATTAGATAATCTAAAAGAAATGGCTTAATTCCTAGAAACATACAATTTACCAAAATTGAATCATGAATTTAAAAAAAAATGGAATAGAGGGGATTGCATCAATAATCAAAAACCTTCCAACAAAGGAAAGTCCAGGACCAGATGATTCCACTGGTGACTTCTATGAAACATTTAAAGAAGAATTAATGCCAGTCATTCTCAAACTCTTCAAAAAGATTGAAAAGGAAGGAACACTTGCAAGCTGATTTTGAGGCCAGATTTACCCTGAAAACGAAGCCATACGAGGATAGGAGAAAAGAAAATTATAGGCCGGTAACTGTGATGAATGTATCTATTCCTCAATGAAATAATAACAGACTCTTAACAAATCTGGGATTTACCTAAACATAATGCAGGCCATGTGTGACAAGCACATATAGCTACATCATAGTCAAGTGTGAAAAGCTAAATGCTTATTCTTTAAGATCAGCAAGAAAGTAAGAATGCCCACTTGCACCACTTTTATTCAACATAGTACTGGAACTGGAATTCCTAGCTAGATAAATTATGTAAGAAAGGGAAATAAATCATCCAAATCCAAAAAAAAAAAAAAAAAGAAGTAAAATTGTCTCTGTTTGCAGATGACTGATATTATATGTGGAAAACCCTATGGACTCCACCAAAAACTGTTAGAATGAGGGGCGCCTGGGTGGCTCAGTGGGATAAAGCCTCTGCCTTCAGCTCAGGTCATGATCTTAGGTTCCTGGGATCGAGCCCCGAATGGGGTTCTCTGCTCAGCAAGGAGCCTGCTTCCCCCTCTTTTCCTGCCTACTTGTGATCTCTGTGTGTCACGTAAATAAATAAAATTTTAAAAATAACAACAACAACAACCTTAGAATGAGTAGATAAATTCAGGAAAGTTGCAGGATATAAAATCAAAATACAAAAAGCAGTTGCATTTCTGTACATTAATAGCAAACCATTGGAAAGAGGATTAAGAATACAATCACTTTTTAATAGCACCCTAAGGAATCAAATATTTAGGAGTAAATTTAACCAAGGAAATGACAGATATGTACATTGAAAACTGATGAAACAAATTTTTAAAAAAGACACAAATAAGTGGAGAGATAGTCCATGCTTATGGATTTGAATAATCAATAGTGTTAAAATGTCCATATGTCCATACTACCCAATAAAGTCTACAGATTCAGTGCTTTCCCTACCAAAATTCCTATGGCTTTTTTCACAGAAATAGAGAAAGCAATCCTAAAATTTGTATGGAATCATAAAAGACTCCACACAGTCAAATAAATCTTGAAAAAGAACAAAGCTGGGTTCATCACAGTTCAAAGCTACTGTAATCAAAATAATAATGTATTGGCATGAAACCTTTAAACACATAAAAACATAGATGAATGTAATAGAATGGAGGGCCCAGAATTAAACCTTGAATATATGCTCAATTAATATTCAATAAAGGTGCCAGGAATATGCAACGGTGAAAGAATATTCTCTTTAATAAGTGGTGTTAGAAAAACTGGATAGCCACATGTGAAAGAATGAAACTGGGTCCCCATCTCACATAACACACAAAAATGAACTTAAGGTAGATTAAAGAATTAACTATGAGATGGGAAACCATACAATTCCTAGAAAAAACCTAAAGGTAATCTCCTTGATAGTGATTTTATCAATTAACTTTTTGGATTTGACACCAAAAATAAGAGAAACAAAAGTAAAAATAAACAATTAAAATAAATTTGATCATATCAAGCGAAAAGGCTTCTACACAGTCATCGACAACAGCAACAAAAGGCAACCTCTGGAATGGAAGAAAATATTGGGAAACCTCATATCCAATAAAAGGTTAGTATCGAGAATACACAATGAACTCATATAGCTAAATAACAAAAAAGCAAATACCTCAGTTAGCAGATGGGCAAAAGGCTTGAAAACACATTTTTAAAAAATATTTTATTTATTGGGATGGCTGGGTGGCTCAATCAGTTAAGCATCTGCCTTTGGCTCAGGTCATGATCCTGAGGTCCTAAGATGGAGTCTGGCATCAGGCTCCTTGCTATGTGGGGGTTTGCTTCTCCCTCTGCCTACAGCTCCCCCTAGTGTGCTTTCTCTCTGCCTCTGTCTCCTTTTCTCTCTGACAAATGAAAAAATAAAATCTCTAGAGATTTTATTTTTGTATCTTTATTTGTGTGTTTGTGTGCGGGAGAGGAGGAGAAAAGCAGAGGCTGAGGGGAAGGGCAGGGGCAGAAGCAGGGTCCCCACAGGACTGGGAGCCCTATGCAGAACTCAGTCCCCGGGACTCTGGGATTGGGACCTGAGCCAAAGGCAGGTGCTTAACCTACTGAGCCCCCCACTGCCCCAGACTTGATTTGACATTTTCTAAAGAAGGCATAACAAATGGCTAACAAGTACATTGAAAGGTGATTGACATCACTAAACATTAGGGAAATACAAATGAAAACCACAATGAGATATGATCTTACACCTATTAGAATGACTATTATCAAGTTTTGGTTAGGATGTAAAGAAAAGAGAACCCTTCTACATGGTTGGTGAGAAAACAGTGTGGGAACAGTATAGTGGTCTCTCAAGATATTAAAAATAGAAACATCATATGATCCAGCCACCCCAGCTATCTGGCTATGTATTCAAAGAAATGAAATCATTATTTCAAAAAGATATCTATAATCCTGTATTCATAACAATATCATCCATGATAGCCAAGGAATGGAAATAACCTAAGTGTTTATTGATAAATGAATGTATAAAGAAAATATCATATTTGTATATAATGGAACAGTTTTTAGACTTAAAAAAAAGGACATGCTGCCATTTGTAAGAACATGGATAAATCTTGAGGCCATTATGCTAAGTGAAAGAAGCTAAACACAGAAAGATGATTACTACATAGTGGAATCTTAAAACAAAACAAAACAAAAAGTAGAATGGTGATTGCCAAGGAATTTGGTGGGGGCTGGGGATGGGTTAGATGTTAGCCAAATGGTACAAATTTACAGTTTTAAAATGTATAAAGTCTAGGGACCTAATGTGTAACATGGTGATCATAGTTGCTAATATAGTTGTAATTGAAACTTACTGAGAGTGAAATGTTCTTACCAAAAGAGAGAGAGAGGGAGACGAGAAAAGAGAGAGAGTAAATATGCGAGCTGATGAATATGTTAGTTAAAAAAAATTAGGAATCCTTAAAAAAAGAAATTAGGAATCCTTTCACAATTCATACATATATTAAAACATCATGTTGTACATTTTAAATATTTTACAATTTTAATTGTAAATTATACTTTAATAAACTTTAAAAAACACCTCCTGTATAATTTGGATGAAAATTAATGTTAATCACCTTACTGCAAATATGAAAATTGTATGTTAAATGAAACATTAAGATAAACTTTCAGGTTCAGCTGATATGTCACTGATACAATGCTGGCCCTTCTTACAGTGCTGTACCACCGGTCTCCTGTCTCCACAGCAAAGCTATGTTGTACATTTATTTTTATCATCAATGTTCTAGGTCATAAATGTCTTTGCTATTCTTATTAAAAATAATTGATTTAGATTATGTAATAGGAGGCTAGTGAATCTGGATGATTTCTTTGATATACAGATACTAATTATTTATATACTTGCTAGTGCACACCTGTAACTAAGGCTTGGGTCAGATCCCATTGGCTAGATTCCAGAAGGAAAGATTCTCTCCACTCCATAGATAGATGATAGATAGATAGATAGATATAGAGCTCAAGGTAATGATATATTTTAATTCTAGCTGTCATGATTATTGTGCTCTATAAGAAAGAGGTCTTTAAAGAGAGAAAGTCTGTTGGAGTGCCTCCATCAAGAAATAAAGACAAGTAGGGGCGCCTGGGTGGCTCAATGGGTTAAAGCCTCTGCCTTCGGCTCAGGTCATGATCCCGGGGTCCTGGGATCGAGCCCCGCATCAGGCTCTCTGCTCTCAGGGAGCCTGCTTCTCTTCCTCTCTCTCTGCCTGCCTCTCTGCCTACTTGTGATCTCTGTCAAATAAATAATAAAATAAAAATCTAAAAAAAAAAAAAAAGAAATAAAGACAAGTAGATACAAGGGAGCATTTATAGGAGATTATAGACACCAGACAACTGAAAGAAAAAAAAAAAAAAAAGGAAGATAAGTCAAAACTAAAACTTGCAGCAGTAAGCCTTTACCACAGGAGACAGAACTGAAGAGAAAAAGAGAGAGTTGACTTTACCAAAGCTATTAGCTCATTAAGGGGGTCTTACAGAGTAAATTCTCAGTTGTCTGTGGAAAAAGCTTTCTCTGAATGTGACTGGAGTCTCTCTCCAAGGGCATGATAGGATGATATTGGTTGGTTCAGAGGGAGTTAAGAAAAGCTGGAGGCTAGCACCACCTATCATTGCTTAGGATATACTGCTTGTGCAGGAAGGAAAATAAGGAAGACATTCTTCTGCCTCTTCCCAAAGACCTCTAAGTGCTCTCAATCATCATTGGATAGAAAGTCAGCAGGCAAAAGTCAGGAAATGAGGTTCGCTAGTGATCCATGTTCCTAACATCACAGGATAGATTCCAGAAGAGTGAATATAGAGATGAGAGATTAGAACATGGGCACCTTCATTTTCTACTCTTTTGGCAGGACTATATTAAATTAAATGATCAGAAACCCAAGTACCTGAAATTGATTAGCTTTGCCCCTTGTTAAAATGCTTGCAGAGTTATGATTTAATATTTAGCCTCAAATGAAAAACAATGAAAGAAGTAGAAGTGGCATACATACCTGAGAATCCATATATAAATATAATTTAGTAAAATAATTTAATTGTTCAATGGTATTGAATAATTATCTTTATAAATATTGGAATAATTTCATAATTTTTCTTATTTAACACTCACACTCTTTAAAACATTTCTCTTGATTGACTACTATTTAATACAGATGTAGGAAAGTATTGATTTTGATACAAATACTTAGAAATAAAACATATGATAAATGTCAGTGGGACTCCTTTTAAACTTATTATAGAAATAACATTGTTTTAAAAAATTAGGTGAGAAAATATTAGCAAAGATATTATCACTATGCCTATACCTATAAATGATGGTAATAACTATGGATAAACCTTTTTGTATATAATATAAATATAATGCAAATTTGTAATGACCCATGAGAAAGAATCTGCATATTTCATACTTAATTTTAAGAAACTAAATACACAATTTATGCAAAGGTTCCTTATTTGTTTCTTTATTATAATTCAAAGGCTATAAATTTGGTTGGAATTAATTGAAGCTATCTATAATGCATACTTTTAGATATTTATCAATAATGTTCTAATTAACTCTCTTGTAACCATGGTGACAAGGAAGCTGGAGTTGTTTGTGTTGATAGTGAGTCCTGTAAATGTTCTGATACAAAACAATTTTAACAGGGAGGCCTTTACTCTTCCACTATGATTTAGTTGTAGCACAACAAACTATGAAATATTAGAAAAAACGGAAACATTACCTAAAATACATTTTTGAAACATGATTTTTTAAGAATAGTAATTACCAAAGTATGGACCATAAAGGTATGTGTGTCAAGATTAGATTGTATAATCCAATTTCAGAATAAGGCAACAATTCAAACATGTGTGACACCAATCCATTATAGAACTGCTCTCATCCTAAGTTTTAGTTTAGCCATTAGTTCCACAAGTGGGCCCTGATGACAGATTTTTTTTTAATATTTTTCAAGATTTTATTTATTTATTTCACAGGCAGAGATCACAAGTAGGCAGAGAGAGAGGAGGAAGCAGGCTCCCCGCTGAGCAGAGAGCCCAATGTGGGGCTCAATCCCAGGACCCTGGGATCATGACCTGAGCAGAAGGCAGAGACTTTAACCCACTGAGCCACCCAAGTGCCCCCGATGACAGAAATTTAATTTAAAGTAGTTTTAAATCTGAACTTGAAGTTGTGCTGAGTTGGAATAAAGTTGTTATTTTAATATCAAATAGGAACTTAGTTTTGAAAGTGTGGCTTTTGTGGGAAAATATATTTGCAGGTCATCAATAATTTAAATACAAATAATATTTATAATAAATATATATGTTAACATTTTCAAACAGGCGCTTTCTAATATTCTAAATTGCCACCCACGATAAGAAGAGCAGTTTTACTTGGTGTGTATACAATCTTTAAAAAAAAAAGTGAAATAATACTTACTTTTACAAGATCAAACTCATTCTGAAATGTCTGTTCTATCCTAGTCTGGTGTAGTCTAGACTGTTGTGTTCTATTCTTTCCATCCTTCAGCTATCCCTCTTCCTCTCCCTCCTTTTTTTCCTCCCCCTCCTTCCTACTACTTCCTCTCCTTTCCTTCTGTTTTTATTTTTCTTTGTTGATCATAAGCCATGGTATGAAAAATTACTACTCTAGGTATAGGTTAACAATAATTACTTTAGAAATGTTATTAGTTCATTTTCTTGACCGTAATGATACAAATTCTGCTTAATTTTTTAAGTGATTTGGAGGAAGGATTTTATCATTGTTTCTTGTTTATAGCTTCTATGTTTTGAATAGTCTTCCTGTTTATCACAGACCTGGGAATCATTACTTTATCATTTTTGTGTCACACAATTGCAAGACAATTATATTGCATTATTTTTCTAGTGCTCCTTTCTGTGTATCTGAAGGTGATATTGGTGAAAACAGTCATTATTCAGTTGTATAAACAAAAACAGTAGGGTATCGAAAATCATTTTAAAAAATCATTGTGTGTCATTTTTATGAGTATCTAAGTATTTCAGAGAGAACAGATGAAGGTGACTCTGGAGTTAAGAAATCTTAAAATGGTGTTTGAATTTTTTTTTTTTTTAAGATTTTATTTATTTATTTGACTGACAGAGATCACAAGTAGACAGAAAGACGGGCAGAGAGAGCAAGGGAAGCAGGCTCCCTGCTGAGCAGAGAACCGGATGTAGGGCTGGATCCCAGGACCCTGGGATCATGACCTGAGCCAAAGGCAGAGGCTCAACCCACAGAGCCACCCAGGTGTTTGAATTTCTAAGAGTAAAAGAATTCTCTTGAAATTTATGTATGCTTCTGTCTGTAATGATGAGAAGGAATTTTTTTTTAAGATTTTATTTATTCATTTGACAGACAGAAATCACAAGTAGACAGAGAGGCAGGCAGAGAGGGGAGGAAGCAGGCTCCCTGCTGAGAAGAGAGCCCAATGCGGGGCTCCATCCCAGAACCCTGGGATCATGACATGAGCAGAAGGCAGAGGCTTTAACCCACTGAGCCACCCAGGCGCCCCGAGAAGCAATTTTTTAAAGATTTATTTATTTATTTGAGAGAGAGAAAGAGACAGCACACAAGGAGGGACAGAGGGAGAGGGAGAGAAACAGACACTGCTAAGCATGGAACTCTCCTTGGGGCTTGATCCCACACCCCAGAATCATGACCTGAGCTGAAATCAGGAGCTGGGCACTTAACTGATTGAGCCACCCAGGTGCCCTGATGGGAAGTAATTTTTAAGGAATTCTTTTAAATAGGTATATGATACAATATTTCTTTTGTTTAATTTTTATTTCTTTTTAATTTCTTATTCAAGTATAATTAATATACATTGTTACATTAGTTTCAGGTATACCAATGTAATAATTCAACAATTTTATACATTTCTCAGTACTTATTAAGATAAATATACTCTTAATCCATTTTACATATTTCATCTACCGCCTCACCCACCTCTCTTCTAGATTTACCAGTTTGTTCTATGTATTTTGAATCTGGTTTTTTGTTTGTCTCTTTTTCTTTGTTTCTTAAATTCCAGATATGAGCAAAATCATATGGAATTTTTTTTAACTTTATTTAAGCTTTATTTAAACATATAATGTAACCCCACCACCCTCTCCCAACCCCTCTTCCCCCCACCCCCCTCAGTTTGTTTTATGACATTAAGAGTCTCTTTTGGTTTGTCTCCCTCCCGATCCCATCTTGTTTCATTTTGGAAAAGTAAAAATCATATGGAATTTGTCTTTTTCAGACTTATTTCACTTAGACTTATACCCTCTAGTTCCATCCATGTTGTCACAAGTAGCAAGGTTTCATTCTTTCTTATGGCTGAGTAATATTCCTGTGTGTGTGTGTGTGTGTGTGTGTGTGTGTGTGTGTACACACACCTATCCAGTCATCTGTCAATGGACACTTGGGTTGCTTCCATAATTTGGCTATTGTAAATAATGCTGTAAATAAACATAGGGGTGCATATATCTTTTCAAATTAGTGTTTTCATTTTCTCTGGGTAAATAACTAGTAGTGGAATTACTGGATCATGTGATAATTCTATTTTTAATTTTTAGAGGAACACTTGTATTGTTTTACCCAGTGGCTGCACCAGCTTTCTTTCCCACCAGCAATACACAAGGGTTTCTTTTTCCCCACATCCTTGTCAACACTTGGATTTCTTGTGTTTTTTTATTTTAGCTGTTCTGACAAGTGTAAAATGATATATCACTGTGGTTTTAATTTGCATTTAACCAATGACTGGTGATATTGAACATCTTTTCATGTATCTGTTGGCCACCCGTATGTCTTCTTTGGAAAAATGTCTATTCAAGTCCTCTGTCCATTTTTAATCAGATTATTTGTTTTTTGGTGTTGTTTAAGTTCTTTATAAATTTAGAATTTTAATGCCTTATTGGATATATCATTTGCAGATATCTTCTGTTCAATAAGAATCTTGCCTTTTTGTTTTGTTGATGGTCTTTCACTATGTAAAAACTTTTTTAATTTTGTAATAGGCCCAATAATTTAATTTTTATTTTCCTTACCAGAGGAGATACAGCTAAGAAAAATGTTTCTACAGCTGATGCCAAAGGAATTACAGTTTGTGTTTTCTTCTTTATGGTTTCTTCTTTTATGGTTTCTGGTCACATATTCAGGTCTTTAATCCACTTTGAGTTTATGTGGTCTAGTTTCATTTCTTTGCATGTAACTGGTTAGTTTTCCCAACACTATCTATTGAAAAAACTGTCTTTTTTTTTTTTTTTTTTTTAAGATTTTATTTATTTATTTGTTAGAGAGAGAGAGGGAGCGAGCACAGGCAGACAGAGTGGCAGGCAGAGGCAGAGGGAGAAGCAGGCTCCCCGCCAAGCAAGGCGCCCGATGTGGGACTCGATCCCAGGACGCTGGGATCATGACCGGAGCCGAAGGCAGCTGCTTAACCAACTGAGCCACCCAGGTGTCCCGAAAAAACTGTCTTTTTTCCCATTGTGTATTCACATTTTCTTTGTTGTGGATTGATCACGAAAGTGTGGGTTTATTTTTAGGTTCTTTATTCTGTTCTATTTACCTAAGTGTCTATTTTTTTTTTTTTTTTTTACCAGAACCATATTGTTTTGATTACTACAGGTTTGTGGTATATCTTGAAATCTGGGGTTGTGATACCTCCAGCTTTGCTTTTCATTTTCAAAATTAATTTAGTTATTCATGGTTTTTTGTGTATTTCTTTAAATACAAATTTAAGACTGTTTTTCTAGTTTTGTGAAGAATATTGTTGTTTTGATAGGGATTGCACTAAATCTATAGATTGCTCTGGGTAGTGTGGACATTTTAACAATACTGGTTCTTTCAGTCCTTGAGCATGGCATATCTTTCCATTTGTTTATGTCACCTTCAATTTCTTTCAGCGATGTTATATAGTTTTCAGAGTACAGATCTTTCACCTTGTTGTGTAACTTTTTTTCCTATTTTATTCTTTTTGGTGTAATTGTAAATGGGATCATTCTCTTAATTCTCTTTCTACTACTTCATTATTAGTGTATAGAAATTCAACTGGTTTGCATATATTAATTTTGTGTCCTGCAACTTAATTGAACTCATTTATCAGTTCTAGTAGTTTTTGGTGAAGTGTACAATTTTCTGTTTATAGGATTATGTTATCTGCAAATAGTGAAATTTTACTTGGACGCCCCCCCCCCTTTTTTTCCTTTTTCTTATCTGATTGCTGTGGCTAAGACTTCCAATTTTATAGTAAATGAAAGTGGTGACAGTAGACATCCTTGTTTTTTGTTTTGTTTTTGTTTTTTTTCTTGATCTTAGGGAATAAGTTTTCAGATTTTCACCATGGATTAGGATGTTAGCTGTGTGTTTTTCATAGCTGGGCTTTATTTGTTGAGGTATGGTCCCTTGAATCCTACTTTGTTGAGAGTAGTGAATGGATGTTATACTTTGTCAGATGCTTTTCTTGTCTGTTGAGATGATTACATGTTTTTCAATCCTTTCTAAAATGTCACATTGATGGATGTGCAAATATTGAACCACCTTTGCATCCCTGGAATAAATCTTACCTGATCATTCTCAAGAATCTTTTAAAATATATTATTGGATTTGATTTGCTAGTATTTTGTTGAACATTTCGCATCATATTTATCAGAGATATTGGCCTGTAGCTTTGTTTGTTTTATTTTTTTGTAGATTATTATTATTATGTTCAATCTTTATTTGATTTTGGTGTCAGAGCAATCCTGGCATTATAGAATGAATTGGAAGTTTTCCTTCCTCTTCTATTTTTTTAAGATAGTTTGAGAATAATAGATATTAACTTTTCTTTAAATATTTAGTAGAATTCACCTGTAAAGCCATCCTGGATTTTTATTTGTTAGGAATTTCTTTTTTTTCTTTCTTTCTTTCTTTCTTTTTTTTTTTTTTTTAATTACTGGTTCAATTTTATTGCTGGTAATTTGTCTGTTTGATTTGTTGTTTTTGTTTTGTTTTTCTTTCTCTTTTTTTTTTTTGTTTGTTTTTCCCTTTCTGATTTGGTTTTGGTTATGTTTGTAGGAATTTATCCATTTTTTCCAGGTTTCTAATTTGTTAACATATAATCTTACATATTATTTTCTTATAATCATTTGTATTTCTGTGGTATTGGTTGTTATTTCTCATCCCTCATTTCTGATTTTTTTTTTGAATCCTTTATCTCTCTATCTCTCTCTTTCTCTCATTATGAATTTGAATAAAAGATTTATCAACTTTGTTGATTTTTTTCAGAGAATCCCAGCTCCTGGACTCATTGATCTTTTTTTTTTTTTTTTTTGGTCTCTATTTCATTTATTTCTTCTCTAATCTTTATTAAATTTCCTTTCTTCTGGTAGCACTGACTTTTCTTTGTTCCTATTTTTCTAGCCCTTTCACATATAAGATTAGATTGTTTATTTGAGATTTTTCTTGTTTCTTGAGGTAGGCCTTTATTGCTATAATTTTCCAACTTGGAACAGCTTTTGCTGCTCCCCAAAGATTTTGGACCATTGCATTTTCATTTTCATTTGTCTCCATGTATTTTTTTATTTACTCTTTGATCTCATGGTTGTCCCTTTGTTTAATAGCATGTTATTTAGCCTCCGTGCATTTGTGTTCTTTCCAGATTATATTCTGTGATTGATTTCTAGTTTCATAATGTGATGGTTGAAAAATATTCATGATATGTTTTCTATCTTTTTGAATTTATTGAAACTTGTTTTGTTGCTTAACATGTGCTCTATTCTGAATAGTGTTCAATGTGCACTTCAAAAGAATGTGTACTGCATTGTTTTTGACTGGAATGTTCTGAGTATATTTGTTAGGTCCATCTGGTCTAGTATGTCATTCAAAGCCACTATTTCTTTGTTGATTTTCTCCCTGGATGATCTATCCATTGATGTAACTGGGGTGTTAAAATTCCCTGCTATTATTGTATTACTGTCAATCACTTCCTTTATGTTTGTTAATAATTGTTTTTGTATTTAGGTGCTCTCACATTGAGTGCATAAATATTCACAGTTATTTTATCCTCTTGTTGGATTGCTCCTTTTAACATTATGTAGTGTTCTTTTTTATCTCTTGTTACAGACTTTGTTTAAAAGTTTACTTTGTCCAATATAATTATTGCTACCCCAGCTTTCTTTTCATTTCCATTTGATATGCTACAATATTTCATATTAAGGATGGTAACATATTGATTTTAAGAAGCAATATTGGGATGCATACTCTCCTGCAAATGTTGTCCAAAGAACTAGAATCATATTAATTGATCTGAATCCTAAATTTTTGGTTAAACTAAAAAACACATGAAAAAATTAACAAAATGTTTTATTCTGCCCTGGTATTCTGTGCATCTAATGCCTGTTAGCTTGTCACTCTAATAATGGATTGTTTCATTTCCTGATACAGGAAATTCAATTTATCTTGAAATTATAACTATTCTGGGAGTTCTCTCTATATAAGCATATAGAGAGAGTGCCATGTTCTCTGTTTCAAAATGGGCAAGATACTCATAAAAGTGCAATTAAATGAAAATATATGCAATAGGGCTCATACTATGAATTTTGGATTCTATGCAATATATATGTTCCTCCTGGCACGTCTGTGTTTGTTATGGTTATATTCACTTTCAAAATTAGCAAAAGTCTTCTTTCACACCTATTGGATAAAAAAGTTTTTAATTACCTGCATTAGATTAGCACTGGAAAGATAATCTTCCCAGTGCCTTTTCTTTCCTTCCCACAGTCTTCCCCTTTTTCAAAGCAGTTCTTTTAGTAAGGTCTACCATAGCTTTACCTGCTTTATTATTGTCTTCCTTTCAGGCCTCAAAAATGCTCTCATGGATTTTGTTTACACTGAGAACTGTTGGGATGGTATACAAGACACACAAGACTGTTAACTATCTATTTGAATTCTCATAATTATCAAGCCCTAAAAAAAGATGGATTGTTTGAGTATTTCTCCAGCTGTTTTCTCCAAGAAAACTTAATGTGTTACACAGGCTTCACCAGGAAGAGACATACAGGTGACAAATGACAGCATTTGCCAACTGTTAAACACATGTGAACTCTTGGAGAAGTTCTTCCCATTTGTGCAGTAGGTGCAGGGCCATGTTATGTTGCTCAGGAAAGGAACCTATATTAAATGTTGCCTGGAGAGGTTGGTCTGCTCTTGAAGCTCCTGCAAGAGTTGGCATTGAGAACAGGGTCAATCAAGAAGGTGCTGGCTCCATGCCTGAATCTTCTGTTATGTTTAGTTCAATTAGATTCAAATATAGAAAACATGCCAGTGAGAAGAGAAGGTCAATCATTTGGAAATTATATTAACCATATCTTGGAGGTAATTTTTGCTGTGTCTAGCCTGTCTTCACTATAAGTACAAAAATTAAGGAGAACAATATAATAAATGGTTTGCCATTACATGAAAACTATATATTAGAATCAAGTCAGATACTTATATATAATAAATAGGCATCCATGGTGTTATAAATTATCCCACTCAGCATGTTACCTTCGTCATCTTCTATTTCACAGAGTGAATTCTCTTTCTAAACTCTATGCGTACCTATGTGTTGTCTAGTCAAAATCATTCTTTGTAAAGGGTTTCCCTCTTAAATTTTTGAAAGACAAACTGAGGTATAAGTCGAAAACACTTTGGGCAAATCACTTGAAAAGTCAAGTGACCAGCATCAATTTATCTCTTCAAACTCAGTATACACCACTCTCATTTGTTTTCTTTTGTTATTCCTTTATCTTGTGCTATCCATATTCATTCTTTATGCCTACTATCGTTTATTCCAATATAGAAGTCTAAAAGTAGAGAGATATTACCAAAATTATATTTTACCAGAAGAGTTGACTTGAAGGAAGATTATATAAAATACTTTCTTTAACTCAAAATATTGCTCTGTTTCTGTTTATTGTATATACTAGTCATCACATGATGTCCTGTTAGACTGAAGGATCTTGACTTAGTGTATACGCGTATGTTCATTTTTCCCATGATTCGTAAGTAAAGTTTTATGTTTTAACAAACAGATTCAGGCCAATCATATAGCATTTATGCAAGCTGATGATCTAAAATGAAAATATAGAAATAATGATATATTATTTATGGAGTATTATTAGACATGATTTCATATGCTTGTAAGTCATTTTGAATGTATCGTCATCTCTACACCATGTACTACCTGTGTAAGTCTCTTAGTGGTTTTTGATTGGCATGTCAGGTTTTGCTGATTTGTATGAGCACTTATATAAAGTAAAAGAATAATAATAATAACACTTTCTCTTTTAAATGGGATGAAAATATTTATAGTTTTTATTTATATTTTTAGTTATTTTAATTTCTATACTGACACATTTCTCTATGTGTTTTTTGGCATCTGAGTTTTCTATCTTAGAAGAGCATTGGTAGAAAATAGAGATAGAAATACACACACTCACATACATTCACACACTCACATCTATACAGATAATAGACTCAAGGCAGCATAGATATAGCTCCCTCTGTATGTGTAGTGTTTATTTTTATTGTTGATTTATTTTTTAATTTTTCTACATAGAACACATTATTTGGTATAATTAAATATCCTAAAGTGATTTTTAAAGGTATTTTTTGTAGACAAAGGAGTTTGAAAACCTATGAATTTGCTTATTTCAAGGAAATGGGTAACTGTCATCATGTGTATTATTTTCTTCATCTAAAATTTTCCATATCAGCTTGTAAAGTTGTAGACACTTTATGCACTCTTTTTTGTATAAACTAATCCATAGTTATCATATAAATGTAATAATAAATGGCACTGTTGGGACTATAGGTTGACAATTATTTCAATTGATGGGATTTTGACACTTGGGGGCACATCAAAGTGTGCTTACCAAGAGTATAGAACAGAATAGTGTCAATCAATTTAGTTCCAACTAAAATTCTGTAAGACATGAGTCACATTTCTGTGTGTTGTCTTGAAATTTATAGGCCTTATCTAGTTTTTCTTGTCCCAGTTTATATCATTCACTATCAAAAATATAACCATGACACTGATAAAATGTTGCTGTTCATGTTGTTCAAAAAATACTGTACCTTAGGAGAGTCTCTCTATAAAACACCATTCTGACTCTGAAGAAATGGCATTTGGTGTTTGATCACTCACATTAATATTGTTTTATTTTTATATCAAACAGTAAAACAGCAGTAACATTGAATTACTGATGACATTTTTATTAGCAAACTGTGGACTTGAAATGATGCTTCTAGTTTACCGGACATGGTAGCAAGCTAACAAGTTAGAGTGGTTGAAACATGCAGGGGCTTGTACATGAGCAAAACTGCCTTTTTGCCACATGCACGAGGTTCCTAAATATCATTTAAGATACCCACATACAGAAGAAGCTGCATACTTATAGGAGAACCTCAATAAACATATATTGAATTGAAGGTGTAGTTACGAGAACTCTAAGAAAGAAACAGGCTGAGAAAGACAGAAAAGGAGAGGGAGAAGGTGAGGAGAGTGAGGAAGAGATTTCTCAACCATGAAGATAAAGTATTTCTTTTTTTTTTACAAGATATTAAAACCATCTAGAAATTAAAATAACCATTTCCAGCATCATATTCCAATACAGAAATAATTCAATTGGAAGAACCAACAATTAGAAATTTGTAATATTATGTTACTAACCATTATTTTGATGTCACTATTGTTCTCCCAGAGGTCACTGCTAGATGCAGTGGTTCTGTGTTCATTAGGTGGTTATTGGTAGGAAATAAGGGCATTTATATTTAATGTGCTGAATACTTTCTATCATTTATAATTCTTTAAATTTTTATTCTGCCACTGTTTCCAGGAAGTGACTTATGGTTCTGTGCTTTTGTAACTCAAAGTTGCTTCCAAGGATATAGGAAATATTTCCAAGTAGTTTTTTTTAAAAAATACCATTGTTACATACAACTTTCTGGAAAAGAATTACACTTCAAAGAAGAGGTTTCTATTGCTTTGAATTAAAAAAAATGACATGTTTATTAAGACAAAATATCAACTAAACAAATTGGAAACAGAAAACAAAATAGTAATTTTTGTCTTTCAATTATTTAATATAATCCTATTTATGAAATGCAGTGAAATGCACATTTTTCTGTAGTTCTTAAGTAAATGACTAATCCTTACAGGTTATGTAAGGATTATACCAAAAACAAAGTGCTTATTTTAATTAAGAGCTTAGGGAATCTCAAAAATATATTCTAAAATAGCTGTATTCTTGTTTAGGTTCTTGCTTTTCCAAGAAATTTATCTGTTTTTTCAGGTATGATATAAATTCTCACCCCACTTCATTCATTTTAGTAATTATTTTTGAGTGGTATAGAGATGGTGCATTCATAATGGTGGTTGACTTTATTATTGCAATTCAAGCAGGTCAAACAAAAGCTTTGCTTTTATTTCCATATATAGTAAAACTTTAATTTTTTTTGCAATTTTTCTCTTCTGCTTATTTAGGCACTACTTTTAATATCCCATAAAATGTATAATTTATGATTAAAATAATAACATACTTGGTTTTTATACTTCTACAGGGAGAAAGGGATAAATATCCCTCATGGTGCAGTAGTTTTCAATAAAAGGTTTACTTTCTGAAATATGGTTTTCATATGTATCTCTTGGTACCTACTAAATAAAGCGTTGTTTTAGCCCTAGCGTTTTTCTTACATGCTATTTAATGATATTATATATCTTTTTCATTTAATTTTATTAATAGTATTAAACAGAATCCCCTAATGAAGTTTGTTGAATACCCATTAAATTAAAAAGAAAGAAAAAAGCCCATTAAAATAATTAAGAAAACCATAGTTATTCTTCATAAATTCTCTACATTCTATGTTTAATCACATCCCATCCTACAGAGACAAATTTGAACCAATAGATATTGTTCTAGTCACAGCTCTCAGTCTCATTTATAAGGCATAATCATATTATAAAGTGGGAATTTTCTTCTTTAGTGTTAATTTCCAGATAATTCTGTTACATACTGATATAACACAAACATTAAATGGAAAGAGGTCTATAGATCACAATTTCATGGTTGTGATGAAACTGGTTCTGTATATATACATATACATATACATATATATATATATATATTCAAAAAGAAACCGCTCACCTGACATATGTAACCTATACACACACACACACAGTTTCCCAGTATCATCAATATTGTTATCTTAAGGATATCCAGGTTTCCCTGCTATCTGAAATAGAGCCTTCCTATGAAAGCTTTCATAAGCTGAAATGACATAAAGAAGCAAGACCCATTAATTTATATGGAAACAAATTTTGAGGACCCCCTCCACCCAGGCCCCAGAAAGGACATATTTTAGTCTGTTCTGATGTTTTACACACATCTTGCTTATGGATGCGCGGACTAAGTGGACCTAAAGCACAGATGCTCACAGAGTTCAAAGCTCTGGGGCTAGGACGCTAGGAGGCTGAGAGTGGGTCCCAGGGAAGGAGCTGGGTGGGGCCACTCTCAAGGCTCAGGGCGCACACTGCCTCTGTAGGAGTTCATTGCAAAATAAATGTGGAACACTATTTTCAGTCTTTTCTCTTTTTCATAAAAGCAAAAGTCCTCTTCCGATGTCTTTTAGTTATCAAAAACGGGTACTAATTGTGGTCATTCTAAAAGGAAAGTGACCTAACATGAAGTTTCAAAAAGCAGGGCTTACCTATATAGTCTTATTTTCCCAATGTTCTGTGTGACATTCAAGTCGCAAAATATGGCATTGTTATGTGAAAACAGTAAAAGAACATGCTAATGTGACCATTTCGGTGTGATTTACTATTATTACACCATTTTATTTATTCATAAATCTACTAAAGATGATAAGTTAGCATTTCCCCCATTTCTTACAACAGGGTTGAAAAAGTAAAAGAGATGTGCGCATGCTTTGTGCAGTTCCCCCCCATGAATCATCTTGGCTATTAAAGAATTATGAACTCTCATTTTAGTGACAATAGTTTATAAACAAAACAAACTACTTTAGCATGAATCTATTTTCTGGTGAATGGAAGGAGTAAGAATATGAACAGGGCAATCTGTCTGATTCTAATGTAATACTAAGATTATTGGAAAAACAAATATAGCATTATTATGTATTGTACCATAACAAAAAGGTAGTCCAAATAAGCTTCCTTTACTATTTGCTTTGACTTTTGTCCTTGAAAAGAGCAGAAAAGCAGGAAATCATATCTTTGCGATTTCTTTTTTCTATGTGTGCATTAGTCTGTGTTTGTGTGTGTGTGTATGTGTGTGTGTATTTTCTACATATTCTTAGTAACAAATTGAGATTCTGATCCAAAACAGCCAAATAGTTTTCAGCAGTATACTTTATGTTTAAATTTCTAAATTATTGTCTCAAATTGAGTTTCTAATCAGTATATCTATAGTCACACTATCATTCATTTATCAATA
>ML107860.1:18681-28804 GCA_003697995.1 Taxidea taxus jeffersonii | reverse complement strand
GTGACTATAGACATGTATCCTTCTCTGTATTGTCCACATCATATTTCTTTGCATGGCTCCCTTGGGGATGGAGTTGGGGGAACTATTTGCATGGTGGGAAGGAGTGATCTGGAAGATCTATGGCTGGAATTGAGGCATCAAGATGATGTAGAATGAATTCTCAGTGGGGTTTCAAGTGAAGATGGAGGTTAAGTTGGAGACAAAGATGGGGGGAATAAAAAGGTGGTCTGGGAAGAACTGAATAATGCCCTCCCCCTTACCCTCCTTTCCAAGCACAGAGAGCCCATGTCATCTCTTTCCTCCATGAGCCACTTAAGGGGCTCACTGGCTAGCTGTTTGCCCACCTGTACCTTGGGACAGTCTCTGGTTCCTATTCTGTGGGCAGGTGCCCTGATGGTTACTTACCTGGTTCTACCTGAGGTGGTCAGAAGTGGGGCATATGCATCACTCTCCTAAAAGCCCCAGAAGGCAGCATTGCCAACCAGGAAATAAAGTGGATGAATGATTCTGGCTGGAGAACCTGTGGGTGATTTGCTCCAGTAGACCTCCCCAAGTAAATAGGTCCCTTCGGAAAACCAAATGGTAGCTTAGATGCTGGTTTTATGGGCACAGAACCAGAGCAAGAGGTATTACAAAATAATTTCTAGATTCTGTGCTGATTTGACACATCAATATTCCACCTGACTAGTCTATGAATTCATTTTAATTGTTCTTTCTTACTTGTCCTTCATTCACTCTTTACTCCTTCCTGTAATGGTCATCAAAATGGCAGAATGTACACTGTTCAAAATCTTGGGGTCTGGAGTATGCCTGGCTTTACATCCTGGCTTCATTACCTACCAGCTGTGTGACCTTGGAAAAGTTATTTGACTTCTCTGAGCATCTACTCCTTTATCTGTAAAAATAGGATATCAGTGTTACTGTATCACACAGGTTGCTTTCAGCATGCTTTTACTTTCCTAGCTCCCGTTCATACACAGGGAATGTATATCAGCGTGGTCTCCCACCATCCTCTCCACGGGCATCACTTTCCAGATTCAGGCAATGTGCAGATCATGACTGGGCCATCCTCTGTATAACTATGTTCCTGGTGCTTCTGGTTTCAGGAGCTCAGCACAGTGCTCTGGTTTAAATGCTTCTTATAGGCACCATAAGGGACAGAAGAGAGCACAATGCAGGGATTTGGGTCCCTTCAGGACTCCACCCTCTGCTTAAATATGTTAGTGGGAATTGGAAATAAAATTTCAGAACTGGAAGTAGGAGATGGCAAGCAATAGTTATGGCCAGTGAGCTAGGGTGGGAGAAGAGAAAGAGACCTCTCCTGAGCCCCAGGGTTGGGGGGACGGAGAAGGCACCGTCCTCCAATTCTCTGTGTGTCCCGCCGAGGGCCACCTGTCCAGCGCCATGCCACGCACCAGTCCGGCTGAAGTCGTGAATTCCCAGCCTTACTGGGCTGGGGATTGCGCTGTTTCCTCCTTTAAAAATTAAATGCTGTGGAAAGATCCCCGAGCATCACAGCTTGGGTCCCAGGGCCCCAGGGCTGGCTGAGGCCTTGGGTTCTTTTCCTCTCACATGTTGCAGTGGCCTGACCCAGAAAATCAGACACTGCGTGCACAGACGCTACTGCTGGGCGTCAGACTCCTCTCCTACAATTTCATGAGCCATGAGGCATGAGAAACACTTTCAACCGACTTCTACCCCGAGAGTGCCCCTCAGACATCATGAGCACTGCCAAGATCCAGCACATTTCTGAGGGAGAAGGGCAGGGGCCTGAGACAGGTGAATGGGGCCGAGCCACTTTTGACCCTGGCGACAGGAACGTCAGCGCTGCTGGCTGGAGTGGAGCCGTCTGGCCAGTCACCACCACCAACTGTGTCTCCTTTTAAAACAACGAACTCCATCCGCTTTAGAGTAGAAAACAAGCATTAAACACAACACTTGACATCCCTCTAAATTCTTGTCTGTGATTGGTCAATAATTGTATACTTTTTCTTGTAGTTGTAGACACTGTGTACACAGTATTTTGTGATGCTTTCCCACTTAACGTGATTTAGAATGCATGTTTTCCGTGTATCGACCTAATGTCAGTACTGATGTTCAGTGGCTGCATGACACCCCGTTCCACCCATACCCCTCCGTTCGTTTAGCTGAGCGATTCCCCTGGTGCTGGACGTTTGGGTTCTTTCCAGTTTTCCACCTTTGCAAGTAGCAAGGCAGCAACATCTTAAGTCGGAACGATGACGGTAAAGAACTGAAATGTTGCTGACTTCATTTTCACTGGCAGCCAAATTTAGAGAGAGCCTCAATATTGCTCCTCTCAAATGTGGGAGTAATTAAACAGCTGCCTTGAAGGATGGCTGGGTGATTTATAGGCAGCGAGATGCGTTCAGTGGGCTTGTCAGTATCCTGCGGCATAAAGGATACGCTTGTTAATTATCTGTGGTTAATATGATAATTTAGGAAAGACAACACCTATTAAGAGTTCTTCAGTAGGCAAAAGACTTCTCATTTTTGAACAAACAAATCCTCCAAAATTAATGATCTTCACCTCTGATCTGTCACTGGGCAGGGACAGCCAAGAGTCCCATTTCCTTTTAACATCTCCCCCCACCACCCCCCGCCCAGTGCCCTCAGTAAAAAAGAGGTTTCCTGGGACGCCCGGGTGGCTCAGTTGGTTAAGCGGCTGCCTTCGGCTCAGGTCATGATCCCAGTGTCCTGGGATCGAGTCCCACAAATCGGGCTCCTTGCTCGGCAGGGAGCCTTCTCCCTCCTCCTCTGCCTGCCTCTCTGTCTGCCTGTGCTCGCTCCTGCTCTCTCTCTCTGTCAGATAAAAAAAAAAAAAAACTTAAAAAAAAAAAAAAGAGGTTTCCTCTTGGAAAACCCTTCTAGGCCCTGCCCCTGCCTTTATGGTTGCCTCTTTTTAGAGCCACCGAATTAACCATCATCTGACCAATTCGTTTTTTTCCAGGAGCCTCAATCAACGTTTGCTCTATCCATTCAACTGAGAAATGTTTGCCTGCTGATTCCCTGGCACTTAAATGGAGCAAGCAGTCATATCTTAATTTGTAGATGAGGAAACTGAGAACCAGAGGTGGTGGCTGGTTTGCCTGGGGTCCCAGAGCCAGGGAGGGGATGGGCAGGGGTGCCCAGGGGTTCCCGCCTCCCCACCTAAGCCCTACCCCAGGCTCTACCCTTTTCCTGCTGTGTGCCCTCACTCGGGCGGATCCATCAGAGCTGGGCCAAGAGCTATAAGGAGCTTCTGATTCTCAGGGAAGCATCAACCTTGCCTCAGCCCCCCGAGAGGGAGGGAGTGGGCATCCCATAAAAGGGCATCGCATAATGTGGTTCTGGAGACAATGTCTGGAAGACCGGAGGAGAAATAACCCACTGGTGCATAACCTCATCTTTACACTTCAATAAGTATTGAATGTAACTCATGGGCTGTATTCAATCACCGCTCCCCAGTGTTACCCCGTCACCCTCTGCTGCCCCATCTTCATATTTCATTTTGGCCTGGACAGTGCAAACTCCATTGTAGCTTTCAAGAATAATTTTTATATATGGGGCCTCTGCTGAGCCAGCATCTTGCTGCATGCATTCTCCATTATCCTGTTTGGTGGTGGTGGTCATGGGGTCAGGAGTCATGAGGTAAATGGGGAGAAAACTTTTTTCTGAGACAGAAGCCCCCATGCAGATCAGCTGGTCCAGCATAGAGGTCCCCTGCCTCTTTCCTTTAGGGCAACATCAGCCCCTCTTTTAGGGAAATGCCAAGACATCTCCCACTGTGCACCTCCAGAAGAGTCAGGAAGGAAAGGGTGTGTGACTCATATCTGTTTGGGGTTTTCAATCATGATCACATTCACTCTTCCCAATACATCCAAGAGGTTTGTGTTCTAATACCCATCCAACCAAAGGAGAAGGTGATGCTGGAAGAAGTTCAATCCTTGGTCAAGGTCATCCCGGCATTAGGCTGCAGTGGTGGACTTACACTCAGATGCTGAATTCCTGGGGCGCTCTTCCCTCACCCCACACCCTTGCTGACTCTGATGCTGCTTGGGCTCTCTGGGGTGGTGGGGGGGGGTGGCTGGACACCTCAGTGTCACAACAGAAGCCACAGGGAGAGGCAACTCAGGGTGCACCGGGCAGCTGCACCCCGCCAGCACTCAGGGGTCAGGCCCACGGGGTGTTGGGGACAATACTGGTTGTGTCCCCTGAGGACAAATGGGATATTCTTTTTATAAAATCGCTTCCCTTTGTGTCTGAGTGCCCACTCAGCTGCCCGGGGAGGGCCCTGGAGAAGTTGGGGAGAGATGGACTGGTCCTGGGTCTCAAGTCCCTATTGCTATTTTGCTAACTATGTGGCCCCAGGCAACTACTGAATTTCTTTCAGGGCCTGCTTCCTCTTGGAAGGTCTGAGATGATGAACGTTGTTTGGGATCTCATCTCTGGGTGGCTGAGAAGATCAAGTCAGATGAGCTGCAAAGTGACTTAGAAGCAGAAGCATCATTATTATTACAATCAAATCATGCGGGTGCTGGGACAAATGATTAAATGCTGTCTCACGCTTCCTTTTTCTTCCTGACAAGCTCGCCTTCTACAATTTCTGTAAATAATACTCTCGCTGGGGTTTTCCAAAAGGGGAGCCCAGAGACAAGCCCTGTCAGAGACCACAGGGAGAGTTTGCCAGAAGTGCACATTGCTGGGCCCACACCCACACCTGCTGAGCCAGAATCTGGGGAGCTCAGAGCCTGGGCGTCTGTGTTTGCAGCGTGTCCCTGAATGGGGTAATCCTCATGCTCGGGCTTCTACAGTCCTTTGGATTCCCTTGTAAAGCCTCGTTTCTCTTCACTGGGACTTGGGGAGGCCAAGTGGGAGAGAGTATGTGGGTTTTTGGGCTCACCTGTCCACCTGTTATGCTGATGGCCAGCCAGTGTGGAAGCCTTTGGTCAGGCCTGGCTCCCCCTTCTAGGGAAGTGACAATCGCCTGACCTCTGGCTTGTCTCTCAGTGTGACAAGTCAAAAAGACCAGCCCCAGCTTGGCTCTCCCTTTTAAAAGTCTGCTAAGCCTCTTTCTGGGGGATGGAGTGCTGATTTGGGTAACGCTAATGGGGGCCAGCGTGGTCTCAGGGCTGGCTGTGTGATGTCACCCAGTCTCTTGAGCTCTCTGTGTCTTATGGCCACACCTGCCCCCCCATCAGGAGAGGGTCATGATCCGTCTTTGAGCGGAGGGAGGCCCGGCTGATTTTGTCTGTCAGGCCTCCTGGGATGGAGCACCAGTTTTCATCACATTTTACCTTTCTCCTAAAAGCTGTGGAGCTCGAAGGAACCCCGTCTTGGGTCAGAGGCCCTCTCCCAGAGTGTGGGGATAGAGGAGACTTGCCACGTTCTGAGTAGTGTCGGCCCTAGCATGGACACCTGCCTTCCCTGTTTGCTACCTCCTGCTTCCCTGAAGTAGGATTTCACCTAATGGAGGGTCTCTCCTCAGGTCGGGACAGTGAGGGTGCAGGGGTGGGCAGGACAGGCAAGGGTGGAGGTCCACATTACTAAAGAATCACCGGGACCTCATTCCCAGGCAGTCTGGGCCTTCCGGCCACATGGCGTGTATATGTGTGTGTGTGCTTCTGCGTCTAAATGGAGCACAAGGAAGCCCCAGGTTTTGCACTGGGTTCCTGATCTAGCGCTAGAACCCAAGGAGGCAAGAACGATGTCACTGTGGCCATGAGAGGCCTGGCAGAGGGTGAGGAAGCACAGACACTGCCCCATCCTGGCTACTGGGGAAGAGACTGGCTCCTCCACCCAGCTTAGGTGAAACCCTTAGTGTTCAGTCGCCTTACGCCTTCTGGGAAGCTCCCCCCGCCCAACCCCACTGGGCATAACAAGCCGTAGTGCCCAGTTGCCCTACGTCTTCTGGAAAGCCCGGCACCTGGCAGAGTCTCTGGTGCGTGCCGGCCTCACACAGGGTGCCATGCCCACTGCTGCCCAGCCCTCACCAAACTTCCCTCTGCTCTACCTGCATGCCACAGGCCAGTTCAAGGCTGCCCTGCCAAGTGTGGCCAGAGCAGGATCATCCTAGTTGATTGCATACTTTGCTCATTTTGTCTTCCTCTGTGGTTCTGTGTCCCGTTCGTCATTCATGATTCTCTTTTCACCCCTGACTGATTGGGCCCTCTCTCCTAATTCTAAAATCTGCTTTTCCTCTCCCCACCCCCTATCTGCCACCAAATGGGATCATTGTTACTGTCTCTTTCTATATTGCTTCTGCAGTTCAGCCTTTTCTTCCTCTTATAGCCTCTCAGGCCCAGTGCGTGGGTTCAGGAATGGTGGGGATTGCCCATGCTGTGCCCTCTCTTGTGTCGACACACCGAGTTGGAGGTCTGCCTCGAAAGGGCTCTGTGGCCTGGCCTGGACCTTGGTGTCTTTAGTCTTGGGTTCATCATATGTAGAACTAGATGACCTGGTCATCTTTAAGCTCCCCTGATGCTTTGATATTGGTCAATTCTGTGGCTCAGGGGGCCAGGCTGATAGCAAATAGTCACTCTATTTTAACCCCTAGGAATATAATCAACTCATAACTTCCTACACAGAGAGCCTCTATCTCATTTCATATGTTATGGTGACTCCCCCAGACACTTAACTGCCACCAGGTTAATGTGGGTTTAGGAAATGTAAAATGTTGGTCTAAACCTAAGAGAAGGCCCAGACAGCAATGACCAAAGACCCCAATGCTAAGGGCACTAAATGATTCTTTGATTTATGACCGAATGTGTGCTCCCCTCCCCTTTAGGTCCCCCTTGAATCTCAGAAGTAGACCAACTTGCCCAAGCTGATGGAGCTTGTCCCATACGAGTGGGCACTGGAACTCAGGCCTCAGATCTGATAGAAGGCAGGCGAGGCAAAGCTTGGCCCTATGGTATTGGCAGGCTGGACTCATTCGGGGGTTTGATGATTCTGAGCAAATTAGAAAAAGATGTGCCCTTTGAGTGGATGTTGCCCTAGCTATGGTTCATGGCTTGGCAAGTCTACATGATGGCCTGTCTAGGATGTCTGCCCAGACCCAAGCCCATCTGCCATTTTGTTACTGCCTGAGATGGTGGAGTTCTCTTCATTCCCAAGGGCCCAGTAGACCTGGGCTAGTGGTTACCCATGGCACAGATGGCTTTAGGGATCATGGAAAGTCTCCCCTCCATGAAGACTTCCAGTTGCCCTTTTCTGGACCTCAGTCTTTTAGATTCCTTCCTGGAAATCGATGAGGTATAAACATCCCTTTGTAAAACATACTCTCAGTTCCACCAGTGCTCACATGCAGAACCCATTCCAGCCCTTAGCTAGTTGGCACATGACTCGGAGTTTGCAGGCTTGTTTCTTCCTTGAGTCTTGACTCATCTATTAACCTCAAAGGATGATATTTCCACTTAAAAAAAAAATTCTCAAAATGGCCCAGAGCTCAATTTCTTACCATATTTAACAAATATTGTTGAATTTGGTTGAATTCAAGATGACTGTCCTCAGAGGAAAGGAGGAAGGAGGGTCTTAGACATAGGTGGGCCTAACTGAAACATCCAAGACCCCGCCCTTGCCAGGAGAAGCAGATGTCTTCTTTCTGTCTCTTAGGCCCTTTGTCTCCGCCTCCTTCTCCCATCCTGGCTCCAGCAAAGGTTCCAGATGTCTTCTGGGCAAAGTCCTTGGTCTTACTATCAGGGAAAGTGGATAATGTGCTAAAAATTGACCTCTCCAATGTCTGGCCTACTGCTTTCAGTATTGAAGACATTTTCCCGACAGAAAAGATGGGAGGTGAACAATGGGGCAGTTTCTTCCTGAAAGTGGCTCTGACAGCGCTTTGAAACCACTAGGACTTTCTTTCATTCTTTGTCCTTTATCTCTACAAACCACTGCAGAGTGCTTTTTGTGGGGAGAAGGGGATGAGCAGATGGCCTCCAGGGCAGGTGGAGAAGGATGGGGTGGCTGGGGGAGTCTGTGTGTGAGTTACAACCAGACCCCACCTTCTCACTACTGCTCTGGGGATGTGGGACTTCCCAGTCCCAGGGGGTTCATGGGTCCCCTCTATTGGTTCTCCACTTTCATAGTAGCTTGGAATTCTAGGGAGACTGTGGTGTTCAGGAGCCCGTCACTACACTATTGGTTGCTGGAAATAGACTGTAGTGAGGGTTTTGACACTATGGACATTGGCAGATGCTACAAATGAGAACTTCTCTGTTTTGAGAGCTGGTTTCCTGGCATACCACTGCATAGAGAAAGGAAAATAATTGCATGTCCAGACTGCACACCCAGACCGATTTACCTATAGTCTTTGTGCATGGCACTGAGACATGGAACTTTCTAAGGCTTCCCAGGTGACTCCAATGTGCAGCTGAAGTCAGAACCACTGTTCCAATCTCAGAGTCCTATTTTACACAGGCCTTGGGATCAAAAAGGGAACAAGTCCGCACTCAATCCCAACAGCTTCCAGGAGTCAGCAGCAATTCCTGGGCTTTAGAAAAAGCCGCTCTTCCTGTGGCAAGAGGAAGGACCTCCAGGTGGTAAGATTCACCTCTGTGTCATCTGTCTTCTCTTCTGCTGTCCTCCCTCCTTTCCGATTTCCATGTTTCTGTCCCTTCCTTCCAGGGACTGAGATGTGCCCCTTTGGAGCTGACACCTAGGATGGTTCTCAGAGTCAGGTCTCTCTGAGGCCACAAGGCCACTAGAACAACTAGGATATGGTAGAGGCAGTCTGTGATTGTGTCCCCATGTGAGAAGAGTGGCCCAAGACCGAGGAGAGCTGTCACTGGAGAAAGACTGGATCTTCTCTGCAGAGGATCTAAATGTCATTTCCATTCTGCAAAGTCAGAAAAACTACTGACCTGGGATTCCTCAAGGTTAGGCCTATGGCCTCGCTGGTCCCTTTGTCACTGCGCAGCCCCCTTACCTCTGGGAAAGAGGTTGGCTGGAGAAGGCATGGTGGGGGGACCTACCCCAAGAGGGAATGAGTAATAAAAATAGTTTACGAAATGCTTTCACATGCATGATCTCATTTGGGTTGATGACCCTGGGCTCTTGAATGGAGAGGGAAGTGGGAGACTTGGGAATTCAAATGGCAGCTCCATTGTCTTGGGAAACCCTTTCCGGCAAATAGGAGCCCGCAAATCCCCACCTTGCCTTCCCTCCTTCTCAGGCCAGGAGCATTTAGAACTAATTGAATCACTAGATTAGCTAATGCAGCCTCCATTAAGGCAGCAAGATCCCAGAGGAGAGGCCATTGAAGAGAAGCAGACAGATCCACACCCAGCCCGGCCATCCTCCCAGCCCCCAACACCACTGCGTTAGCTTCAGTAGTCTGAAGAGAGCCCTGTGGACTCCATGGCTGACCCCCTCAGGCTTCCTGGGGCTCTAGGATTTGAGGACAAGACTGATTTATGCCCTCCATTGACCCGTTCTTTATCCTAAGGAGCAGAAAGTTTGCAATAGATGGTGTGTTATTTCATCCCTAGATTTTCTTTAAGGGTAAGCTCTTCTGATTTGGGGGAAATTGAATCACAAGGTACCTAGCTCACCTCCCAAAGGTCATGAGATGGGTTGCTGGGAGGTCAGGGAAAAAACCTCAGGTCTTCTAAGTCTTTTTCCATCCAGCCCAGTAACATGTTCTGGCATGAGGTGGGATGGGGGAAGAATTTGCTCATTCATTCCATTTACTGGGTGTCTGCCAGTCCTTGTGGTAACAGCTCATGGGGGGACAATAGGGACCATCACGGTCCCTGAACTCAAGGGTTTGCAGCCTGATGACTGGGACAAAGGTGCTCAATTCAAACGTGTGGAATTAGAAAACAAAGGATGATTGACCACCTTGAACAAATAGTTCTCTTCTCAACACGTCAAGAGAATGGAAACCCCCAGATGGGATGACGATGGATGTTGTCTACTGCTGTGCGTGAGATGAAGCCTGAGATCTTGCCCATTCGCTGCAGGGCCCTTTAGCGGTATCTCATTCCAACCTGCTGTCCTTCTGTCACCAAAGTGAGTGCCCCCTGCCCCCCCTTCTCCCAGCCCCTCCCCCACCCCAGAGCATCCCTGTGCCGGGGGCTTTGGTCTGGCCTTTCAAGCTTCCCTGCTTTGTACTCACCTTTCCTGT
>ML107860.1:0-18281 GCA_003697995.1 Taxidea taxus jeffersonii | reverse complement strand
CTCCCTCCATTTTTGTCTTTCTTTCTTTCACTTATTTTAGTCTTCCTTCCTTTTAAAAGGAATCATGTTTTTGCCTCTATCCACAATAACATTTCATTATGGAAAAAAGGAGAGAACACAGTGAAGCACACACTAAATAGAGATATTATCTAAGAACGCTGTTAACATCTGGTGAATTTCTTTCCAGCCTTCTCCACACACACGTTTGTTAATGTATATTTAGGCACATACCTCTGTGTATGCGTTTGTGTATATGTGATACATATTAACAAAAACAAAACAAAAATGAGGTCAAACGTTGAGGGGTTCTCCTTTCCGAGAGAAGGGTTCAAGGTTGAACGGAGACCAGCACTGCGCACTGGGTGTTCTCTGTGGTCGGGGCACCTCTTCTGGAGCCGGCTGGTATTCCAGCTGCCAGGCCTGAGCTCTGGCCCCACCAGCTCAGTGAAGGCGGGCTGCGGTTGCATCCCCGAGGACCACTGTCTTTATGGACAGGCGGGATGGGTGACCCGTCTAGCCAGAGTCAGGCAGGCATAGCCTCAGTCTCCTCATTTCTCCTTGGTAAAATGGGGGTATTAATTGTACCCACTGCACAGGGTTTGTGTTTATATCTGAAAACAGTGTCTCAGACAAGGAGTGGGGTACCTCTACTTTCTCTGGGAGGCGATCCCAGGAATCAGGAGGAGGCAGCAGAGACAAGGAAGGCCAGTGTTGGTTCTATGCTGCCGGGCAGATCTGAAGCCCAGAATTGGGAGACTGCTCCTGTCCCATTGTTTGAGAGTTGCCCCAGGAGGCTGCCGCTTGTTTGCAGACCCAATGCTGTGAGACACTGATGGGACACTGTGGGGGGTGGGTCTGAGCTCACTCGGAAGAACGCTCCACTGCAAATGTGGTTGAGCTCCGAGGTGGGCCAAGTGTGTGACCCAGGGCGCTGGGCTCCCATTCATCCATTCATCCGTCTGCAGCTGCCCTGGCCTCCGGTGAGAAGCCCAGCACGAGGGGAGGAGAGAAGAGAAGGCAGCTCAGAGAGATGCATATGAAGCCTCAGGAGAAAGCTTTCAAGGCAGTGATTTTCGGAGGTCTCTGACAGGAGAGGAGAGAAAAGAGCCAGGTGGGGAGGAAAAGGAGAAAGTCTTCATAGGCCATTCAGCCTCCTGAACTAAAATCAGATTGCACTGTAAAGAAGAGCTCTCCTCTTTCTTCCTCTGCTGCTTCCAGAAGCAGCTGGCCTGCCCTCACCTGCAAGGAGAAGGCTTGCATGGAACCAGGCGTGTGGGCTGCAGGCGGAGAAGAGGCCCCGGCTCTGGCCTGTGCTTGACTCCTTCAGATCTCAGGCACCGTGTCTTTCCACAGAAGGGAGGCATGCCCTCCTGGGCATTCCGTGGCTCATTGCTGGGGGCAAAGGCATTATCAGTCTCAGATCTACTCTGGACCTCAGTTTGTTCACTTGTAAAATGGGCACAAACTCAGAACAACGTCACAGCCTGCTAGCACTGGTGTGGTTGAGCTACTCATGTCCTCGGAGCCCAGAGTGAACACCCCTTCCATGTGTGCATTCAGTGACATCTTGAAATCAGCATAGTGGGAGTATTCAAACCGGGTAAATGGGCAAATGCTGAGAACCAGGCCTGTTCTAGTTGGAGAGCCAGAGGTTCAGGAATCCCCAGCACATCCCTCACTGTGCTCTGGGTACTCTATCTGTCCCTCAAGGAACTGGCAGCCCTTGACTTTCCCATTCACTGTCCAGCAGCCCCCAGAGAAGGAGATGGGGTCAAGGGTAGCCCTCTCTGTTAAGGGCCAGAGGTGAGGCTCACTAAGTCATCGAGGGCATGAGGAAATGGAGTCGGGAAGCTGGTGCCCAGCCCCGCACACTGACAGTGGTGATTGCTGTGTGTCGAGCCCCGTGCCCTCGAAGCCGCCAGCGTCTCTGCGCCCATCTCAGGCAGCCACCCCTGAGCCTTGGCTTTGTGTCTGCAGGATGGGGTCATGACATCCTCAGCTGTTGGCCTGGCGGTGTGTTGGGGCTCTGTGGTGAGATCTCCCTGGGTGGAGACCCTCAGGCACTCTGGTGGTTCTCTCTGCCCTTTAAATGCATGATTCCCAAACACTTAGCTCCCTTTTACAGACACAGGCTGAAATGCCCCCTTGGGCCCCCCCCCCCCCCGTCCGCACAGCTCCCCCACCCCCGCCAGGAGCCTGCCTGCTACCGAACTGCCATGCCAGCAATTTTCTCAGCCGCTTAAAAGGCCATCAAGACAGCATCAAACTGCCTGTACATGCTAAGCCCAAATGCTTATGGAGCAGAGCCCAGAGTGGGCTGCTAAATGGGATTCCAGCAATCAACTTCAGCTGCGTGCAAGCCGCGGCTAATGAACGGCTCTTAATGATGGCGCTCATCGTTATAAGGAGATGACTAAGCTGGGCCGGGATGGCTGTTGGCCCCAGCTGGGGCGGGAAGGCGGCACAGGGGAGAGGCCGTGGCGTGGGACTGCCCCTGGGTGGGTGCTGGCTGGAGGGAGGGGGCGGGCAGCCCGGTTCTCCCTTCCCAGAATGGGGGCGGAGAGAGGGAAGTCATTCATAGTCTCTTATCTATTGTACACCCCAAACACCCGGAAACACACTGAGATCGGGAAGGTAGGTCCAGCACAAAAACGGATGTAAATTCTGAATTCTGGTCTGGAAACTACTTTCCTATGGCTCCCTGCCCTCACACTTTCCTGAGCTCTTCAAGCCTGGTGGTGATTACTTAAGAGAGGAGGGGAGGAGAGCAGGTCCAGGGAGTCGGGGACTATGGTTTTCTATCCCCACCTTCACTGCAGGTCCCATGGGCTGCTGCTTCCATCTTCTTCTTGGTGTGAGCACCAGCATCTTAGTGCTGCTCTAACAGATCAGAGCACACTTAGCTGCTTACAATGACACCAATGTGTTGCTTATGTTTTTCAAGTGACTAGCCTGACTCGGAACTTGCCAGGGCCCGGCTGAGATCCTGGTGTAGGCAGGGCTGCATTCCTAACCAGCACCTCTAGGGGAAGATCTGCTTCCTTGCCTTCTCCTGCTTCTAGAGGCAACCTTCCTACATCGCTTGCTCTTGGCTCTTCTTCCATCCCTAAAGTCAATGTTGTCGCATCTCTTGGACCACAGCCAGGAAAGGTTCTCCACCTTTAAGGACTTCATGGTTAGATCGGATCCACCTGGGTGATCTAGGCTACTCTACCCAGCTCAAGGGCCCTAACCTGAATCACATTTGCAAAGTCTTTTTGCCGTGTAAACTGACCTATTTATAGGCTCTGTGGTTAGCATGTTGGCACCACAGGGAGAAGGGCATCCTTTTGCCTAGCCTGGTATGCATAGATTAGAGCCTTGTTCCTCAATTTCCTTTCAGGTAGCTGAACTCGCTGGTGACCAGGATGGAGGCAGATGCAATCTGCATTGACAGCCTTGGGCGCCATGGCCATGAGCAGACAACACTGTAGGACCCCTGTCCGCGAGCATCACTCCAAGGTCTGTACCGGGTAGGATGGTGGGAGAGAGGCCTGTTCTGTGGGAACTGCCTTGAGTCTCTGTCCTCAACATAGTAAGCCAGTGATAACGCCTCACATTCGTGCAGTACTCAGTGCTTTCCAGAATGCTTTCAAAGACACGTTGAAACTGTGTCGTGTGCGGCTGGTTGGGCTTGTGGAAATTAGACCCATGTTGCAGAGCAAAAAAACCGAGACTCAAGATGAGTCAGTGTTTTATTTCCCCAGCATCATTGATGACTTGATGACCAGGATCCAGGACTTACCATTTGTGGTCCAGGGCTCTGTTTAGTTGGAGGGAGCACGAGAGGTGATGCTGATGACTCAGCTTGTACACAAACTCAGTAGGGCAGCCAAGGACTGTGTGGAAGAGCAGGAAGCAGGGAACAGTGTCAGTATCAAACTCCCATTATACTTCTCTGCTTTCTGTACATCTGCCCTGTGGCCCCAAGACAAGAGAAGATGCATGTGCCCCAGTCACACTCTCTTGCTGGGTCCTGCACGCTGAAATTACCCACATGTACTTATAGACCACTGGGTAGCTGAGATTCTGAGGGCTTGTGTTGTGACTGGCCTGGGAGCAGAATCTGGAGTCTCAGGCTCAGGTTCACCATCTCCTGACCAGATGACTCTTGACCAATGCTCAAAGGATAGCCTCCTGCCCATGGCAGAGTGTGAGCAGGCCCAGCCGTGCCAGTTAGAGCATTCATGCTCAGGTCACACTGACCTGGATGGACACTGGTAATCATGGAGGTGCCCGTGAGCACAGGCAAGGAAAGCATTACTCTGGGCATCTCCAGCCAGGAACTAGCTCCACCTCTGGTCTCACAGCTGCATGATCTTTTCACAGGTGCACTTGTATTTTAGTTTGCAAGTGTTTATGAGCACACGTGACTTGGTCACATGTCAGGCGCTGTGCCTGCCTGTGTCCTGCCCTCCAGCCATTGTGTCCCTCAGACTTACTATCTGTCCTCACTTCTGCCCAGAGGCTACAGCTGCTCATACTAAGTGGCCCCAAGGAGCTGTGGGGAGGAGTGGAGAGGAAGTTGGCTCTGGAGTCTGGCTGCAGTGGTCTTGGTCAAGTTACTTTACATGTTTAAGTTCTAATTCTTTTATCTGTAAAATGGGGCAATAATAATTGCAACTCTTTACTGAGCGCCTATTATATATCATGAACTGGTTTAAAAAGTTGTATGTAGCTTTCAGGTGTGCTTCATTTAGCTCTCATAGTGTCCTTGTGACTGCCAATTGTGACCTCCAATTTTATGTGTCAACTTGGCTAGGCTATGGTGCCTTGTTTGGTCGAATACCTGTCTAGTTGTTGCTGTGAAGGTATTTTTAAGATGAGATTAACATTTCAATCAGTGACTTTGAGAAAAGCAGATTACCCTCCATAATATAGGTGGGTCGCTTCTAATCAGTTGAAGGTTTAGCCATAGAAGAAAGACTAAGGTCCCTAAAGAGGAAGGTATTCTGCCTTTATACTGCCCTTGGACTCAAGTTCCAATCAGTTGAAGGTTTAACCATAGAGGAAAGACTGAGGTCCCCAAAGAGGAAGGTATTCTGCCTCTATACTGCCCTTGGACTCAAGTTTGTGACACCAACTCCTGTCAGAATTTCCAATCTGCCAGTCTGTGCAGCAGATTTCGGATCTACCAGTCCCCATACTCACATGAGCAATTCCTTAAAGTATCTCTGTCTACAGATTTATGCATATATCTCTATCTCTCTATCTATATCTGAGAACCTTGACTAATATGACACAACGAGTCAGGAAACATTGTCAGGTCAATGACATCGATGAGGGAGTAGGTCAGACTGTTTGCCACCTGTAATGTGCACCTGGGACATTTCCCAGACCCAGATTGGTCATGTGACTCATTCTGGCCATTAGAATGTGAGTAGAGGATTATATAGGAGAACTGTGACTGCTTCGGAATTCCCCACCTGTCTTTGCACTTGGGCCGAATGGAGAAGACCCTGGTGGCGGAAGGGGGGGAGGTCTGAAGAGGAACCACTAGATGTCAGGAGCCTGGGTTCCCACACCATCCTGTGGAAGGCCACTCATGGGATTGGCTGTGACAGGGACAAGAAGTACACCTTTCTGGCATCAAACCACTGAGATTTCGGAGGCATCCAGTGTAGTAGATGATCTGTTCTGACAGATCCACTGTCCAGTGTCACCTGGCCAGCAGCACCTGGCCAGGAGTAAGTCAGGACTCACACCTGGGCAGCCTGGCTTGCTTAGCCACTGCCTTGCCCTGCACAGAAGGTGACCTTGTTGTGAGGGCCAGACAAGATGGCGCCCAGTCAGCTCAACATACGGTAGCTGTAAATAGAACAGGGAGTTTTATTTGAGCTAGGGACTCGACAGTGCCTCTGGTAGTGTCGTTGTGAACAAAATGGAGTAACGTGGTAAATAGTGGTTTCCTTACCGGCTGAACAATTGTCTGCAAGATATGTCGACTGACGAACTGATGCCAACGGGGAAGTCCTGAGCGCGGAGTCATGGTAGGCTTGTCCACTTCCCTAAAGAACCATACGATGCGTCTGCCTTCTCTGACATTTTATCCTGAGATACATGAAGACATAGGAGGCAGCCTTAACACATTGATTGATGGAGTAAAGCTAGATGGGAGAGCTAATATGTTGGATGATAGAGTGAAATTAAAAAAAAAAAAAAAAGTCTGGGCAGGCCGGCACAATGGACTGAATCTAACAAGATCAAAAAGGTAGGAGGGATAAATCAAAGGCCTGCCTTTCTTTCAGAAACGAGCTGGAGGAAGACAGGATAAAGGCGGCTTGACAAAGCAGTGGCTCACGGGGGAAAGTCTTGGGGTTCGTGTTGTCTCTTAGCCTGGGATGAGTCAAGGGAATGACACAGACTCTTGAAAAATGGAGAACAAGTTAGGCTGCTCTACTGGCAGTGTGAGGCCCGGACTTCTGTCATTCACTCGTCAGCACATATCGAGCGCTTACTGTGTACTGGGCATTTTTCTGGGTGCTGGGGACAGAGCGGTGAATGAGACGGACAGTCCCTGCCCTCATGCAGCTGACATTTAGGGATGGAGTTGGCCCAAGCTCTCTGCTCATTGGCATTGACACCTTTCTACACTTCCTATTTGCAAACAGATGGTAAAGGGCTTAGAAACCACGTGCTGTGAGGAATGGTCCAAGGAAATAGGCATGATGAGATTTAGGGATGCTTAAGAACTATGAAGGCTCATCTGTGGGAACGAATGCTCTGCATTTCAGAAGAAGAGAGGAGCAGTGGCTAGGAAAAGATGTTGGATGCTTGTTGAGCTCTAGGCAAGTCCCTGTACACTCCTTCTTTCACACCGCACCTCGGTAAGGGAAACAGTATCTCCCCATACCACAGATGAGGAACAAAGGTTCAGAGAGGTTACCGTGTCTTGGCTGTCCTCCTAATGCAGGCAAGTGGCTAAGCTAGGATCTGAACCTCATCTGTCTGGATCTAAAACCCTTTGTCTTTCCTGGTCAGCACCTGATGCAGATTTCACTGCATTTTTAAGGAAGAAGTTTCTGCCAATGGCAGCTGTTCACAAGTGGGCCACAGTGAGCTTCATTCACTGTGTTTTAGCAGAAGCTAGCTGACAGCTTCCTGGAATAGCCCACAGGGGGCTTCTCCAGCAGCCCGTGGGAAATGGGGGGCTGCTAGGGCAGACAGGCTTGGGTGGCTCAGCCGCTGTGCCTTCATCTCTGGCCTCATCTGCTACATTCTAGCCGCAGTGGGCTCTGAGATTTCCGCAGTCAGACCACCTGCTTTCCCAGCCTGGGGCTTTTCATACATCATGCCTACTGGAGGCTCTCCTGGCCTCTCCCTGGGAGCAGTGATTGACTTGATGTCCGTCTCCTCTATGAAGACAGGAACAGGGACAAGGGAAGAGTGTGTCTTGTGTTCTGCTCTCTCTCCTCACTACCTAACACACGGAAGCTACCCTGTAATAGCTTGGAGATTAATGACATCTTCTAAGATCTGGTGGTTATTTTGAAGCCAGGGGAAGAGCCAATTCTGTTGGGTTTTCCACTGTACCTCTGTCTCAGCGCGCAGCCTGGCCTGGCCTGGGCTGGGTGCATCCAGTAAAGGCTGTGCTGTGGGAACAGGCAGCCAGGAGCAGCCATGGCCCCTGGCCCCAGCCCCATGGTCTCTCCCACGACGAGGGGATGACCATGGAACTGGGCCCAGCCTGGGAGAGGTGGTGAGCTGCCCAGGGAGCTCAGTGAGTATCTGGGCCCCTTTGTAGGTTCTGGGCTGCCCAGCACATTTCCCTTCTCTCACAGGGTCCCCAAGGGCCCTGCCTCTCTGGACGTGGGGGCTGCAGCTCATTTCTCTGGGTGTCCCTGGCTTGACTTTCTGACCAGCAGGCAGTACGGATAGAGGGGGGTTAACCGTGGGACTGAGACACGGGGGAAGGGAGAGTGATGTCAGCCAGGCTGCCCAGCAGAGACAAAAGCCTCTAATTGCTCTTTTCCTTCTTGTCAGAGGCTGACTCCATAGTTATTGTAATAAAGGCTGGGGGACGGGGAGGAGGCCGACTAATAAGGGAGCTATTGTCCCATGATGAGGAGAAATGGGAGATGAGGGAGAGTCCGAGGCCAGGAGAGAGCCCCTAAGGTCACCTGGCCCGGGCTGCTGGGAAGTGGTCAGCAGGGTGCTTGTGGCTAAGTTGCATGAGAAATGGCTTGATGGAGGGAGTGGCTGGTTCCCCCCCCCCCCCCCCCCCCCCCTTGGGGGAAAAACTTGCTGGCCCTCACCCGGGGGGAGAATGCTCAGGGGAATGAAACTGGGCCTTGAGGGTTTTTTTTTTTAATAAGCAGGGATGATTTCCTTCAGGGGACAGATTCTGAGAAGCCATTTGGTTTGTAGGGGATGGTCCTGGATGCTGGGTCCCTGTCTTCTCCTGTGAATGTGTCATAATTGCTTTCGACTGCGCAATTCTCCTTCCTGAAACTGCCTTAGAACCAGACACTCCCAAGAGCAGGAAGAAGGTCTGTTCCTCTGTCCATAAGCAGCTGGGTCTTTCGTTTTGGCATAAATCACAGAAATGGTTGCCCTTGCCACGCTACCATGCCTGAGGTGAGGGGATTTGACCACCCCCTCAGTCACCAGTGGGTCCAGAATCTCTGTGCACGAGCGGCCTCTTTGACCAGCTCACCTCCGCGCACCCCAACACGGAACCCCCACTGAGCCACCCGGCTTCCCCACCCTCACTGGTACTCTCCACACCTGGACAGACGGTCACCCTCTCTCCTCTGCCCCTTTAGGCCCCCCACCAGCCCCCACAAGAAAGCTTCTTGACCACTCTTTCTTCTCTGAGCCCCCTTCTGGGCCCTGGTGCCCCAGTTTTAGCACTGACCTTGACATCGGAGCCAGCAGTTCGGGTTTGGAGCCTTGTCTGTCCCCTGGGTTACAGTCTAGCCCGGGGCTCTGTTTTCCTCATCCTCTTGTCGCCATAACAGTGTTAAGGACGTGATCTTCGGGAAGCAGCTGCTACATTGAATTAAACTGAGTTCTGGTCTGACTCTTCCCCAGACAACTAGGCTTTTCACTTTGAGTCATTGGGGTGGCCTGTGTGTTTGAGAAAACAGGTTGAAATGTCCTTATTAAGACTCCATTGTAACAGAGGCAAATGTGTCATTTCAGGGGCTGGGGAGAGACCACCAGAGAACAAAGGAGAGGAGTGTCAGGGTGTGGTTTCCAGCTTGGTCTGCCAGGGTGATATCTGTGAGGACAGGGTTCTGTGGTCAGATAGGTTGGGAGAATGGTGAAAGCCAAGCAAAATGGGATCTGAGAAGCCCCATTATAGACAAACCTGTTTTGTTTCTCAGATCCTTGAAAATATGAGTGTGTGTGTGTGTGTGTGTGTGTGTGTATCTGTGAGGGGCCGAGTGGTACATGCCACATCCCCTTCTGATATCGCCCTGCAGTCCCCTACAGGGGGATCATCTCCTGGGAGCCGGCTCAGACTTGGGGAACCCCCTACATGTAGGGGATGGGAGGATCCATACCCTCATATTAAGGTGAGGGTCTTGGGTATACCCTGTCCCCCTGCCTCCCTAGGTCGCCTCTGGCCATCCTGCCCTGGCTCACACTGGGGTGGGCAGTGGTCTCTGCCTTGTTTTCCTGCCCTGCCCCCAGCCTTATCACCTGGAAGCTCCTTATCACGTCTCTGGGGTCCTCCTGCTTCCTTTTCCTCCACCCTGCCCTAGGGGGTTGCTAACCCACTCAAAGTTCTGTATCTGCTAGCTCCTCTTGTTACTGGTTCCATCCCTGTTAGTCTTATATTATTTAAATCTAGAGAATGTTCTAAGCTTGGAACGAAGTGGGAGAGACTCATTCATATGGGCCTTATGTATTTTTTTCTAACTCTCTGGGACTTCTGAGAACTTTGCAGGTATTATCCCAATGGCTCTTTCTTCCTTTGGGGGAGTGGAGGCCCACAGAAGGCCCAGTGGGCTAAGGTGGGGTGGCCTTGGCCACGGCATGACCACAGATATCGTCCCTGCCAAGCAGGGTTTCAGAAGATGTTAGTGAAGGCCCGATGATCTGTCTGGGGATCCTAGCATTGCTGCTAACCACCTGTGTTCTTCCAGGAAGTCCCTTCCTCTCTCCAGCCATGGCGTCCTCATCTGTGAAGTGAGGGCATTGGACTGAGGGGCTCTGAGGTCTCTCCAAGAGCACAGGTGCTGGGAGATGCCTCCATGTTCCTCCATGGCACCAAAAGGGGAAAAGAGTTAAAGGCAAGCCAACACCCTTGTCAAACCTACATAGCTTTCAGAAACATTTCAAAAGTCATGAAGGGCAGACCTATTACAAGATCAGTTCATCGTTTAAAATCATTTTGCTGTACCAGGAAACCCAAGGGCGCCCAACACAGAGACTGAAACCAATTCTTCATATTTATTTAACAGCTTCGTTTTTCTACGTGCTAGAGATATCTTTTCGTGTTTGGTCTTCACAGGGTGTTCCAGAAGGTGAGCTGTAGAAAGAAGGTATTGCAGTTTACAGATAGGGAAACTGAAGCACAGAGAGGCTAACTTTTTCCCTCGAAGGGACCAAGCTGCATGGTGACAGAGAGTGGGAATTTAGACCTATGTTTCCTGGGAATTTCTCCACTAGGATGTGTCCCAAGCCCTTGGGCTTCGCATGGTCAAATGGAACCCCTCCTGCTCTCTCCCTCATCTTTGCTTCCTGCTGGTCATCCCCCTGTCTCCAGTCTCATCCGGGCCATAAATGGGGCAGCTGTCCTTGTTTTTGTGCCTACATCATGACCTGCATCCAAGTGAACATCAGCTTCCTCCTCTGAGGATTTCCCAAATCCTTCCCCTCTTCCCCCTAAAGGCAGCTGTCCTGGGTCAGAACACCGTGTCTCATCCAGACTGGATTTTTCCCATAGCCTCCTAACTGGTCTCTTTGCCCCTGGTCTTCCTCCCTCAAACTCATCCTGCAAACATTTAAACCTGGCTATATCCACCTCCCCACCCCCACACAGACTTTGAAACCCTTCAATGGCACTGATTACTTGTTAGATAAAGTCTCTGTTTTCTAGCGTAGTGTTTGGGAACTTCTGACTTCACCTTGCTAATTTATCAGCATCATACCTTATATTTTAATAATACTCAGCCAATGGTAATTCTCCAGTTGAGTCACACAATTTCTTGCTTCTCTGATTTTGCTCATTTGTTTTCTCTGCCTAGAGCAATGCAGTGTTATTCTTTTCTTGGCTAATTCCTGCCCCTTGTCTTTCAAGACTTAGCTGAAATGACACGATGAGACCTTTAAGTGTCCCATAGTTGGATTAGGTGCCCCTCTCCTTTATTCACATAATATCCCCCACCTTCCTCCAACAGGATATTTGCATACCTATCTCCATTAGAAGACTTTAATTTCTTGAGAGCAGGAACCACATCTTATTCATTTTTATAAGTTCAGTGCTGGTACTACAAAGCAGAAAAAAGTCTGTGTGTGGAGGGGGTTTTAGAGAAAACATGGTTTTTGGTTTTATTCTTAGAATAGTGATGGGAAGCAAAATGCCCAAGGACATAGGGTATCCTAATGAAGATGGATTGCTTCTTTGCACTGATTCCGGGGTCTTCTCCTAAATGCTTTACTGAAGTGCAGGTTCTCAGTCAAGGTCATGCCGGTCTGTTCAACAGTTTCTCTGGTTCTGAGTTCAAGGTTGTAGACTCCAGTCCCCAAAGGAGCTGCTTCCTTTGCCTAGAGACAATGTCTTTCCCAAAGCCACAAATGTTTCCATGCCACTGGAGAGCCATCTTAGAAATCTGTGTCCTGGATCACAAGAAAGAGCTGGTGAAAGGTCATGGGGAGACCAAACCCATCCTTTCTTCAGGGGAGGACACACAGAAAACTCAGTGTCACTGCCTGCTTCCCAGCAATGGGGGTGGAGGAAGGGGGATAGAGGGTAAGTGCCATTCCAGGGAAGTATGTGTGTATGTGTGTGACACACTTGTTTTCCTTTCTGCTTAGGAAGAGTGAATCAGTGTTGGGACAGAGTCCAACAACAGACAGGGTCTACCAGGAGTGGCAATTGGCTTTCCCTCCCACAAGGATACTTCATCTCTGTATATCCATGGGCCTAACAAAGCAATCACTGCCTCCCACTGTTTCAATCTTTTACTCAATCACTTAATTATTTCTCAGGTCTGGGTGGCATGGCCACCACCCCAGTATTAACCCAGAGTATAATTACTCATCCTATTCCTCATCACTGCCCCTCCTGTTTAGAGCTCTTAACTGGACCAGATTTCACCCGTCTTCTTGCTGTGGGCATAAAAAGGACCAGGGGCCTCTAATCACTGCCTGGGGCCTTAGAGCAGCCAGCCATAAAGTGCAATATCTGCTCGTTTATTCCTGTTCATTCAATTGGCTCCAAATTGCTCTGAACGAATTCTTGGGCTGCAGAAGAAGCTGTGCAGGCTGATTTTCATTAGTGTGGACACAGAACAGGGAGAGAGGGAGAGAAGAGGGAAAAAGAAGATGAGACTGTTGCCAGTGTTTTCCCCACCCCCACCCCCATTCCCCCCGCAGCTCCTCTGCACACAGGTCCTCCTTTCCATGTAGGAAACAGACCACCGTGGGGTGCCCCACCTTCTGCCGGGACCCTGCATCTTAATGGTGTAGACCACCCACTCCCATTCACAAGTCACGATGGGAAGGAGATCTGAGCCTGTGCTCTCCTCCAGCAACATTGTGTTTGAAGGAGGAGACGCTCTATCTGACCATGTTTTTATGTCGCTCAAGGAGGAGAGAGAGGAGCTTGGTCAGGGGTGACATGGTCCCAATGTGGTCATTTTAGCAGGACTGCAGAGTCAACTGCACGATGAGCCTAAAACAGTAATCATTTATTCCCCTCCTACCGTCAACGCTGTCCTCATGGGACCAACACCTCTTGGAACCCTTGGGTTGAAAGAAAGTCTCTGAGGTCAAAGCAACTGATTTCCCTGCCCTGTGTTCTTTCTTGACTTCCCGACTTCCTGTTTTTATAGTCTGGAAGTTCTCAGTGATGTCTGTTTGGAACCGTCCTTATGTAAAAGAAACCTGTTTCTTTTTGGTTCGTCTTTGCCTGGTCATCTCTGTCTGTAATTCTTTAAACGTGAAGGCAGTTAAAAGTCTTATTTCACCTCCTTTGGTCTTCTGTTCTTCAGGCCAACTTGTCTTAATCCCAAGGGTTGTAGAGTCATGTAACTTAAGAGCCAGACAGATTTCCTTAGCTCTCCTCAACTTGACTTTACTGCCCTTTACTTATGCATATGAGTGACTTCCTTTAGATGCTGTCCAATTTCTGTGTAAGACCTTAAAAATGTGGGTGGTCAAGCTTCTATTTATAATGGCCCACACAGTTCTGGGGGCTGGGCTGAATAGTTAAAGAGTGGTTCTTGTTCTCTCGAGCTTTCCTTCTAAGGTTGGAGGATAGGCAAACCTTCATTATGGTTCATTTTGCTTTTTCTTAAGGGAAGGGCAGAGCAGTATAGGCTTGGTAGCAGTATATGTCTTCAGAAGCCAGTTTCCCCATCTTAGTTTTATGAAGGAGGGCTTCCCAGAGGAGGTGGGGCTGTGGTAGAAAGAGTACTGGGTTTGTATCCGGATGCTTGGGTTCTAAGTCTAGTTCTTTTAAGTCTTGCTAGGTAACCATGGACAAGTCACTCTACCCTCTAGGTTTTATGTCTCTGTCTAAGGACTGGGCTCATTTTGCAAATAATAAAAACTAGCCAGCTCTAAGCCAGGCTTTTCTAGCAAAAAATTCCAACAACCAATATTTTCTATCGCCTTTTGTCTCCTAATGTCATGGAGATGGTACATTAGAGGAAGGAGCTGGAGTGATTTGAGAAAAAATCAAGACCCTATTTTTATGTCTGTAAAAACACTTCCCCCTCACCTTTTTAACATGGTTGGATGCTTTAATGTCTTGGACCTTGATGAGCAGGGTTTCCAGGGAACAAGGCTCATCTCCCTGCCTCCTGGCTCTCCTGGGCTCAGCCCACAGCCTTCAACTCACAAAGATAATGCAGCTTCTTCCTAGTGACAGAGGCTGGCACAGGCTTGGAGCCCTATGGCAGTGCCACAAATCTAAAACCTACCCTAGGGGCAAAGGCAGAGGAGAGAACAGTTTGACTCATAGGTACCTCCCAGAGCTACAGATTTCCTAGTAGTTGAGCCAGATCTGTCTGATAAGTCATGGCTGAGGGCTGCGGGTGACATTGCTGTTCCCCACTCCAGTAGACTGTTCTGGACATTATAGTTCAGGACTCAGGGCAAGCTTTTTTGTCTGGGTTACCAATTAAAAAAATATATTTTATTTATTTATTTATCTGATAGAGAGAGACACAGTGAGAAAGGGAACACAAGCAGGGGGAGTGGGAGAGGGAGAAGCAGGCCTCCTGCTGAGCAGGGAGCCCAATGTGGGGCTCGATCCCAGGACCCGGGGATCATGACCTGAGCTGAAGGCAGCTGCTTAAGGACTGAGCCACCCAGGTGCCCCTGGGTCACCAATTTTATTTGCCTTCCCTCTCCTTTCCCCTTGGAACTTCTTGCTGTCTGCCAGATCCCCACCTCATGGTTGATATGACTAGTGCCAACTTCCTTATGGCTCTATGTACCCGATTGCCTTTTCTGCACAGTCTCTCTATGAGATGGTCATTATTATTATCCCATCTAACAGAAGAGGATCCTGAGGACAGAAAATGTTAAGTCGTTGGGTCCAGGTCTCAAAGAGAGCAAATAGCAGAGAGAGGACTCAGACTACAGTTGGTCTGATGCCAAAGCCATGCCTTTGCCTCCACTGTGTAGCAAAGATGGGAGCTACATTGCAAGAGACCGAGGACAAATAACACTCTATGGGTCCCTGATGTCCAGATGTGGGGTCCTTAGTGCTCAGCTCAGCCATGTGCTCAGCCTATCAGAGATGGTTTCCTTTTAAAGATGTATCCCCATCCTTCCTGGCAAGATAAATGGCCCCTGGGAAAAAGCTGGGACCATAGACTCTAGAGACCTTGTATCTAGTTCTGGATTCACTGCACCTCACACAATGTGTGACCTTTGGCAAGTCAGTTGATTCTTGCCTTTTTATAAAATAGGAATAGCATCTCTTCTCTGGCTCTAGCCTGTATCTCCTTCCTGCATGGCATAGAAGAAAGGGTCATGGACCTAGAATCAGGCAGGTGGGTTCCAGTTTTAACTCTGCCATACAGCCATCCTGTGATCCCAGGTATCACTTTTAACCTCTATAACCTTCAATGTATTCATCTGTAAGATGGGTTTCATAATATTTGCCGTGACAGTAGGGTTTCTTTTGAATCAAATGAGATAACCATGCTTTAAGAGAGGAAACGTCCCATGCAAAGGTGAAGTAGTGCAAATGGCATAGATGTGTCTAGGAAAGTTCATGTGAAAGCTTTGAGTTCTTTATCAGAAAGGATGTGTATAAGGTTGTGGTCATTGGAAGTTCTATGTTTAGCAATTAAGTGAGCATATTAGACCTTCCATGGTGCTCAGGGCTCTGTGCTATCCTTATCATCCCCTTCGTTGTCTGCTGGCATCTGGGAATCATTGCATTACTAGGGCTGCCCAAATTCTTACTAGTCACTCACCAAGCCATTGCCATGGAGGAGCTTTGGGGCAGGACAGGAAAAAGGAGAATAAAGTGAAGAGGATAAGAGCCTTCCAAGCTTCTGGTTCCTGGACATCACCTCCCTCCACCAGTGATCTTCTGAATGCACTAGAAGCTTCCCTAAACATGCCAAAAATCTACAGTGGGGGGACACCCTCTGTAAAAGGCTTGTTTCAGGACTGGGTCCTGAACACTGGCTCATGGGTCCTGAGTCATTAGAATCATGGAGATTTTATACTAGGGTTGGCCAACTCTGAGCTAATTAACTGAAGAAAGCTTCACATGTTGTAGATATTTCATGTGGATAAAGAACCTGGCTGAGGACCTGCACATGGGCAGAGTTGCTTTTTAGGCCATTACTAGCATCATGAAGGGCACGTCGGTGCCTGCCTGTGCCTCTGTATTCAGGTGTATCTAGGTCTGCTGTATGTCACATGGATGGATATCTAGAGTATCCTCTGAAATATTCTAGAGGAGAAGAATCCAAAATTGCCCCAGGCAAGACATACAAGTATTAGCAAATTTGACAATTTAAAAGCCTGGATTCTTTCCTATGTTTGAGAGATACTCTTAGGTTCTCAGGCAGGGGAAAATAATTCGTTAACCCCTCTTTGAAGATACACTATTCTTTTTATTGAAATTTGTTCTCAAGCCTTTTAATGTGAAGAATTGCAGAGGGCCCAAGATTGTACTCTACTGCAACCTAGTAAGTTAGCCTGTTATTGTTTCAAGTTGGCAGAAGACATGAGATTCCTGGATGAAAGATGAAAGGCATTACTACGGCTAAAGCAGTAGCCACGTTGTCAACATATTTGTGTTGGCTTCCTGAGCCCCGTTTCCCACAAGGTGGGAATGAAAGTGGCCAGATGATACCTGTACACACAGCAAGTTCCATAGTAGATGAAGAACCCTGAGTTTAGGGAACCCAAATCTTTTATAACAGACAGTAAATATGCCTGCCATTTGCTCTGGAGTGAGACCCCATCTCTGTCTTCCAGGGCTGTTGTCTATGTAAATATTTTTGAAAAGGTAGTCTGGAATAAAGGACAGTTTGCACCCTGCTTATAAGACATGCAAAAATGTGAGAATCCTATGGAGAATTGTCTACAAAACTTTATCAGTTTTCTTATGTTTAGGTGAGCAAATTCCAGTTTCTTGAACCTTTGGCCTGAGTTCTGTCTCCCCTACTCCTTCATTTGTTAGCCATTTATTCCTCCTTGGGCTCTTACTATTTATGAGTCCCGTGGTTTCCTACCTTCCTACATACCACTGTTCAGACAGACCCAATCCTCTTCTCTAGGGGACTCCCTGAAGACTTCTGTGAAGGAAGCATGCCCCCTTGTTCAGGGGGATCCAAGGAAACTGCACCTGGAAGACATATTGCCATCATCTCTTCTGTTCTTCAGTTCCAGAAAGATGAAGACAAATTGCAGGCAATTTAGAGACAAGTAACTGAGGTGATTAGGGGTGATGTCAGGGGGAAGATGAAAAGAAGTGCACATGCAAGCTTCTGCTCAGATTGTGCTAAAGGAATCAGAGAGGAGTGATATGAGAAGAAACACCCAGTGCCCCACTGAGCAAGGCTGAGCATGTCTTTCTAGACACAGACCTCTGGCCCTGTTCCTCCCTAGCCTGGCCTCCCTGTGCACCAGTCTCCTCTTTTTATAAAGCTCGAATGAAAATGTATGCTCTTGTTGGAGACTAAGGGGTATAAAGCCTATTAATCACCTAGAGCATTTGATGGCAGTATATGCCATTTTAATAACAGAAAATTTGGGCAAGAATCTTAGGGAACCTCATACTGAACATCTCAGTCCACAGAGGAGGAAGCTGGGGCTCAGAGTTAAAGGTGACCGATCCATGGGCAAGAATCTAGTTACCAGAAGCAGAGGGCTAACAAGAAGCACATCCAACTTGGTGCCCTGGGGCGATCAACTGATTTTCTGTTGTTTAGTTTCTCAAGTGAGGATGTGATTTTCTAGAAAAAACAAACCAGAATATTTAGGGTGTAAGAATCCATTAGGGTTACATGTTGTTTTAATGTGTTGTAATTGTGAATGTCCACACACTGAGAAAAAGCAATCATGAGTCTATTTGGTTTCAAGTTCTCCTTTGGAGTTCCTTAAAAGAGGGTAAGTGCTTTTATGACGGGTTCTCTGAGATAAAACGTGACCTTCTTCCTTCAGAGAACTGGTGAGTTTGTCTTCTTGCTCACTTTGGATGTTGGCATTGACCGCTAAGTGTGTATGGGCTTTTCTTCTGCAGGCTGGCTAGGGGTAGCCACAAGTTCCTTATTTTACAAAGTTCTCTTTTAGGTGTGGATGAGAAAATTTATCCCAACTTCCCCCAAAGAAATTAAGCTTCCTCTGACAACATAGCTTAAGAGGGCCAATGCTTTTTGCTTCTAAGGAATCACACATTTTTTTTTAACCAAGTTACATTAATTACAGAATGATTATTTGCCTATCTTACAGTAGTTTATATTAGCTGCCAATCAGAGTTTCTGAATTGTATAAGACCATTGTTTTCTTACTGTGTTAAAGTACTTCTGGGCCATAAATTGAAACATATTTTTTTTTAGTGTGTCTGGGTAGGCTTATCTTAAAAAAAAAAA
>ML107859.1:26716-101022 GCA_003697995.1 Taxidea taxus jeffersonii | reverse complement strand
AACAAAGTCATTCCTCACATTAGACATGAACCCAATTATCCCAAACCATTTGTCACTCTCCATAATTTTAAATGGAAATATTAGTAAGTACTCTAGACACAAGTAGATGAACACCAAATATCTTGATCATTAATATCAAGAGCAATAACAATAACATGGTGAGAAAAAACATTATTTAACATAAACTTTGCACACCCATGCAAAAAGTGATGTGCATTCCTGAGAAATAATTAGATGAAACAACAGGAATTTTACAATACCTTTTGTTTTTAATTTATTTTAAATTAAAATTTAATTTTATTAAATTATGCCTCATGCCCATCATGGGGCTCAAAATCACAGCCTTGAGATCAAAAGTTCATACTCCACCAACTGACCCAGCCAGGTGCCCCTACCTATTATAGTGGTTTGATCAAAGTATGAACTTATAATTTATTAACTAGTTGAATAAATTAATAAAATATGGAAAAATATTAAATGGTATAAGGAAAATGTGTGGCTTTAAAACACATCTGAAATATAATGCAGTTATACACTCTTAATCTTTATTCAAAACATTCAAAATATTTTCTCAGGTGATCATTCTCCTAGACTTTGAAAAAAAATCTGGATTAAAAAAATAGACTCAGAAATATGGATAATTTCCTCCAGTCTTAGTTCAGGCTGCTATGGCAAAGTAATACAGACTTAGTGGTTTAGAAACAACAGATATATATTCCTTACATTTCTGGAGACTGGGTCCTAGATCAGAATGACCACATGGTCAAACTCTGGTAGGGTGTGCCTCAGAGGCACAGACTGTTGTCTTCTGGTCAAATCCGTGTGTGTCAGAAAGAGGTTGAGAGAGTTCTCTGGAGCTCTTTTGTAATGGCACTAATTCCATTTATAATTGCTAACTACTACTATTTCAAAGACAATCAAAATTTGTCATTTAAGCTAGAAAGAAAATAATGATTGTCTCATATTTATTTTGACAAAAAAAGTAGAAAGATATCCAAAAGGACTAAATAAACAAGGAGAAATTTTGTTACATATGACAAATGATGTTTTCCACCTCTTCGTAAGTCAGAGTTTGATATACCTCCAATTAGTACTAAATAGTAACATTTAGTAAATATGAAATTTTATTCTTTCATTAAAAATAGTATTATCCCTACAAAATTTGGAGGGACTATTCTAGATAGAGAATAATTCTTAGCCTAACTTCTCACCAGGAGCAACACATGAGATAAAAGACTACAGGCAGTGGTTTATTTTAGGAAATGGTCTTGAGGAACAATAGTGAGAGACTTGGAAATTCGATACAGAAGAGGCTGATGAGCCAATCTAAGCTTGTGCTGTTAGGTGCTTGCTCATGCAGGTGTTTGCACCTAAATTCTGTTGGCTATTCTTGGGGAACCCTGCAGAATAAATCTCAGACTTGTGCTCTTGAAACAAAGAAGGGTGGCAATATACACATGACTCTTTGTTCTCACTGGTGAAGGGTTGTCTTCTGTTTTGTTAACCCTTCCTTACCGTTCCAGGTTTGTTCCCTAATTTGAATGCCTGAGCTGATTCCTGTAGGACTCCAGTATTCACAAAGAAGCCCTGAGGCAGAAAGCAGAGGATGTGTAGTTCCGCCCAGGTGATGTGCTTGTAGCTTCCACCCAAGCCAATTGGCTGCCACAGCAATGAGGAAGGGCTGGAGTTACCTGAAGGCAAAGAGCATGTGTGCAGAAGAGTAGATCCTTGACTAAGGAGCATAAATGTTTTCCTAGACTGTGGTAATCTTGTCTTACGCTTCCTACAGGTAAAAAAGAACAAAAAGGCAAAACAAAACAACAACAACTAAAAAAGCAAAGTTGATATACAAGGTGCTAAGTCTGATCAAGTCTTTCAAAAACTTTAATCATTTTCATATGATTTTATGGAAACTATGTACGAATTAAATTTTACTCTTTCGTTTGAGTTTCATGAGACGGGCTCCATTTTTGTTTGTTGATCAGTACAAGTCTGAGGTTTTCTTTAGATACAATAATACAAAGATCACTCACATATCTGCAAATATTATGAGAATCTCTATTCTTCAATTGTCATTCATATTTATGTCTTTGTGGGTAGGATAGATTTATACCTACTTTGGCTTCCATACAACAGGATCACATAGCTGAAACTGTGAATTAGGTGGAATTATTTTGGTGTCATACCCTGTAACAGAGAATGACAAAATGAAACGCAACCCTCAGACTGAGACATTCTTCAGTTTTCCAGTTTCCAACCTGTGATATGGGTTTTGGTAACTTCTTAGTGTTTCATCATGTATCAAAGCTTATCAATGCCTAAGATTCTTCCTTCTACCGACTCTCAGTATTTACTTCAGAAGCTCACTTCTACTCTCTTCCTAGTGGATCCTGACAGAGCCAACAATGGAGCAATTTATTCACACCCCAAGACTCCTTATATAAGCCTTGTCAATGTCCCAAGACTGAGGTAGATCATGGATACTATTTGTAATCCGTTGTTTTATGTTTGTTCCCTATAAGAGCCTCCTGTCTGTACTGCTTTCTACTTGCTAATGGTTTTAATTCTGATCACAATATTTGGCCCATTTCTTCCCATCCATATGTATGCTGGTTGATTATTTTATGTGTGCAGCAAACACGAAAGTAAAATTTATAACTACCTTAAATAAAAGGAGGTGTGATCATTTAAACAAAGGAACGAGCCCTTATGACATGCACAGTACACCTGCTTGTCAGTACAGAGAAGCTCTAGCTGCCAGCTCAGCACGCTATCGATATCCTCCAGGACTTTCGGTCTCTTTCTTTTTTGTGTGTTCGTTACCACAGTAGTCACCACAGAATAGCTTTGTGCCTCAACAGTGCTGCAGAGAAACGCGCTCGGAAGCTGCTCCTCTGTTGGTGTGACAGAATATGTAGCCATAGTCTCACTCACTGATTACAGTCAATTTTTTTTGTTGTTGTTTTTCAGTTGTATAGATTTCACAGAAACAAGGAAATAGAGCAGTTTAGATCATAGACCACTTTGGTTCAAACAGCACTTTCATTTTCTGGCTGTATGACCATGAGCATGTTGTTGCCAAACTTTGTGCCTTGGCTTATCTTCTGTTAAATGTGTATAGAATTACTTCCTATATATAGAATTCTGACGAGAAGTAAATGAGTTAATGCATGGAATATTCTTAAAAGAGATATGCAAATATTAGGTGCAACATAAGAGTTAGTAATTATCGTTATACGGAACCTAAAGGGTCTCTTCTAAATGTGCCTTCCTCCTAAACATCTAATTTTTCAATGATTACTCTGAGCACAGACCAAAAATTCAATCCACTTCTAAGATCTAGACAGGAGGAAGTGGTAACTGTCAATCATAGTTAGCATGGGGGAAGAGGAGAAAAAGTTACAGAGTATCCAGAATTAAATGCATGGAAGGAAGGATACATTGTTGTCATTTTATTCTGAAACATTTCCCCGAGGCCTTTATCCTTTACTTAAAGTCAAGTGATCATACATGTTAATCACATCTATAAAAACATTACAGCAGCATCCATATTAGTGCTCGATTGAGGAAATGGGACTGTAGTTTAGCCAGGTTGACAAAGCAGACTATCACAAGCCTCTTAAGCATTATATATTTTAATAGATTTCATTTTATGGATATACATTTCTCATTATTATGAAAATAATTATATTTGATATGCAAAGTCATTAGATTCAGAAAACAAGTAGAGTAGTAAAGCATACAACTTAAGTCACTGATTAGGCAATATCATAAAGCTCATCTAAAATTGGATTTGTATTTTTCAGTTTAATATCTTAGAGGCATGAAAAATTTCCAAATAATGTATAGATATTGATCGAACTGTCCTGGCAACTTACTACCAAATAGTCAATGCATATGAAAACAAAATACTGAAATTGCATTAAATGGAAGTAAGCTTGGATGAGCAACAAAATTATTTTATGAAATGTTGAAGTAATGTTGGAATGAACTGAATATATTTTATAAAAGATTTCACGACATGGGGTCCCTGGGTGGCTCAGTGGGTTAAGCATCTGCCTTCAGTTCAGGTCATGATCCCAGGGTCCTGAGATGGAGCCCCACATCAGGCTCCTTGCTCACTGGGGAGCCTGTTCGAGCTTGCTTCTCATTCTCCCCCATGCGCCCCCCTGCTTATGCTCTCTCTTGCTCTCTCAAGTGAATAAATAAAATCTAAAAAAATTTTTTCACAACAAATAGCCAAAGCAAAATGCCTCCCAAAGTGTAATGCTAGGGTTCAGACCAGAAAGATAAGGAGATAAGCGTAAGGTTTTAAGTAATACTATTAGTTTAATAATGAAGGCATTTGGTTATGGATAAGAATGATGAAGACTGTTAAATCAAAAATGTTTGCAACAGACTGATAAATCTATAGGTATTAATGACTACTCAGGCAAGAACACAGACTAGATTCTCTGAAGATAGATGCTTGGAAAACATTCTGTGAAGAAATGTCAAAATTATGAATGAAGAAATAGTCAAATACCTAAGTAAATCCTTAGAAACAAATAAGTTTTTAGAGAAATACTTCATAAATGTGTGTAGTGATGAGACCTAACTCTAAGCCTAATCTTTTTGCTAACTCTTTCTAGGATACTGTTAGAAGAGGAATATGTAAGGGATATGCCAAGAGTTTGTTCTAAAAATAATAACATTCCAATTGTACTTTTTTTTTAATTCATAGAAAAACTCTTTATGCAAATATTTGTCAATTGATCCAAATTCTGACTGTCAGTGATATTATCTGCATGGAAAATCTAATAGCATTCTGATCTCTACAGTCCTGTTTATTTGGAGTATTGTAGGAGGAAATGGAATCAGGGTGGCCCTTTTGGTCTTTTAATGCACTAAGTTTTCTTATATGATTATGAACTGAAAGAAAAAATTAAATATACTTTTATATCTAATTCAATAACTTACAACAGTATTATACTGTATTTATGAGCTCTAAGACACATTTTTTATTTAATTCAGTAACTCATGTATTGTTTTCTTTGGGTATTGCTATATCAGTGCACAAACTTAGTTCATACCATCTCAGATTTAGCAAAACCTCTTCATATTATCAGCTAGTAATCATTCTAACATTTCCCAGTGGTTTGTAATATTCCTTAAGTATAGGTATCTGGGGCACCTGGGTGGCTCTGGGTGAAGCCTCTGCTTTCGGCTCAGGTCATGGTCTCAGGGTCCTGGGATCAAGCCCCGCATTGGGCTCTCTGCTCAGTGGGGAGCCTGCTTGCCCCTCTCTCTGCCTGCCTCTCTGCCTCCTTGTGATCTCTGTCAAATAAATAAATAAAATCTTTAAAAAAAAGTATACGTACCTTATTCTTATATATTTTGATCTGTATTGGAATTTGTTTCATATATATCGAAAGAATATCTATTGTCCAAGATTTTGCTTTCCACAGCTTCAGGTACTCTTAGTCAACCGTAGTCTGGGAGGAGATGATCCTCTTTCTGATGTATGGTCAGGTCAGTAGTAGCCGATGGTATGTCACAATGCCTGTATCATTTACCTCAGTTCATCTAATCTTATAGGCACCTTTCCATTTCACACCATCACAAGAAGAAGTACCTATTGTACTGAGTACAGCATGATAAGATATTTTGAGAGAAAAAGGAGAAGAAGAGACCACAAAACGTTTATTATAGTATATTGCTATAATTGGTCTGTTTTATTAGCTATTGTTAATCTTTGTGCCTATTTTTAAAACAACTTCATTTATTTATTTGTCAGAGAGAGAGAGAGAGAGCGAGCATATAAGCAGGGGGAGTAGCAGACAGAGGGTGAAGCAGGCTCCCTACTGAGCAAGGACTCAAGCTGAGCAAGGTGGGACTCAATCCCAGCACCCTGAGATCATGACCTCAGCTGAAGGCAGATGCTTAACTGACTGAGCCACCCAGAAGTCCCTCTTTGTGCCTAATTTATACATTAAACTTTATAAATGTATAAAGATATAAATATCTTTACATCAAAGATATTTCTGTATAGAAGAAAACAGTATATATGGAGTTCAGTACTATTTACGGTTTCAGGCATCCTTTGGGGGTCTTAGAATATACTCGCCTCCAATAAAGGGGAGCTATTTATATGTCAAAAATAAGTGATGGCAAACCTTTTCATCATATTTCACTCTGTTTCAAAATTTATGATGACCTATATAAAGACAACCGCGCCCCGCCAGTGACTGACCATTGGCACTGCTCTGCTTCTCAACCTTCTTCCTTTTCATTAGTCTGGCATTATGCTGATGAGGAACTTGGCATCACTTAAAGTATGTGAGCCTCACGGCTCATACTTATCTTAAAAGGCTGTCTTCTACTTAAAAGGCTTTCATCTACTTTGAAACTGTAACAGCATCTCCTTAATTTCAAAATGATAATTCCTAGACCATACATCTAAACCTATTGGCAAAGGGCATTTGACATTTTTGAGGGAAGCATGATGCCTGATTTTTCTACAAAACAATGAATATGAAATCACTTTAGAATCATAATATTCTCTCTTACCACTAATGCCTACTTTCTTATTCTGAGGTTAGAGATGGTGGAAGTGTTTCTTCCAATGTCTATAGCTATGAATAATCTTTTAGACACACTGTTAAGATATTTCATAGCCTCTGAGACTGTGCCAAGGTTTGCGAAAGTTTTCGTTACTACCTTCTACCTTCTTTTTCATGTATCGTCTTCTCCCAGGCACCCAGAACTCTCATTTGCTCTTTGGTTTCCCCTTCTTAGATCAAAGTCTGACTTCAGCTTCATCAGGCAATCTCCTACTCTAAAATATCTCTGATCTCCCTTCTCAAACCACACATGATATAAGTCTCTCTCTTGGGATTTTCTGAACTATTTCTCCACACCAAATAAGTGGTTGATAATGATACAACATTGCTGTTCCTAGGAGGAAAAATGAGCTACTTAATCAAGGACTTCTGGGATAAGCGTGATTAAGTCAAAGGCAAAGAACGTCAAGGATGGGAGTGAGAATGCTGGGGCCAGACGTCTTACTCTGCTTCTACATGAGCACTGCACCGAATCAGAGACTGACACCAAGGGTTGAACAACTTGAACCTGAGCTCTCTTGCTCTGAAACACCAGAGAAAGGAGAAGCAGAGCCTGAGATATCAGTGCAGCATAATAACTGGGATTGAAAAATATCAGTGCGTTGAGATTCAGGCACATCCCAGCAAGCGAAGTCGACAGACGTTTAATAATGGGGAGATAAGCAGAGATGGGCTCTAATTGGAATGTTCCTCTCATGAGTCATTCTCTACTTTCCTTCTCTTTCCAGCACTCATGCAAATGCCTCTTTGTAATCTGGGACACATATTCTTAAATTGCATGTCAACAGAGGAAGTGTTAAGGGGCACACGTGTCAAGTATGAAAATGCGAACAGCACCGCGTGCCCTGGGCTATTTGAGGAACTAAGTGCACGTAGTTCTGTCAGGGAATGACTTCAGAGGACGTGTGCTCTGAGTTCTTGTTCCAGCGCCAAACCAGGAGCAGTAGGTGAGGCAGTTTTCAAGGGAGAAGTTTTATGTGATTATTTCCCCAGGAGTTTAGCATTTCAAATACTTCAGGATTTTTTTTTCATTGATTAGTATCTGAAAAGATCAAATATATGTACAGTAGCTTGGACACTGTTGTGTTGTGTTTTGCACGTCTAGAGTCCTAGATACCAAATTCATGTTAACCGACAACCTGAGGAAAAAAGTGTTTAACAATATCTACTTTAGAAACGTCGTGTCATATATGGTGTAACAATAGCTACTTCAGAAACATCCTGTTAGGGGGGTCTGGGTGGCTCAGTCCAGTAAGCAACTGGCTTCAGCTCTTGCCATGACCCCAGGCTATCTGTTCAGTGGGAAGCCTGTCTCTCCCCCTGCCTGCCACTTCCCCAGCTTGTGCACACAGGAGCTCTCTCTCTCTGACAAAGAAATAAATAAAATCTTAAAAGAAAAAAAAAAAAAGGAATTATATATGCATGGCAAAGAAGAATCAAAGATTGCTTAAAGTAATGAGCTCAGTGGATTATTTTTTAAATTGTGTTTGATAAAGCTCTACATCTGCACGGAGATATTTATGCGACTGGGAAACGAGCTGTTGGAGAAGATTAGCCATTAGGAGACTCAAGATGGCCACAGGAAACAATTTGGCAAGGAAGGAAATAGTGCTCATCATTGAATTAACAGTCAGTTAATTGACCCATCTGAAAAATATGCATTCTCTATTACTATTAAAATTATTAATGTGTGTTGAAATGCATGTGAGAAGATTCAGTAGCCCGTGTAACTTATTCTATATAAAAATAATTTTAAAACAAAGTTATAGAGAGAAAATGATGATTTTTTATTTATCTTTGAGTTCCTTTATCTTACCCCAAACTTACCCCTTAGAATATACACACAGGCACACACGCGCGCGCACACACACACACACACACACACACACACACATTTATAGGTCATAGGAATTTACATTTTTTTCCTAATTTATATTGTAGCAACAGAAAATATTAGTGGCTTTAGGGGCCACAGAAGCAACCTAAGACAGCATGTGTTGGGCATGATTAGAAGTGATCTTCTCTGCAATTTGGCTAAAGAAGTAGGTAAATTATTTGACAGAATATCTAGGGCTAGCAAGTGCACATATCTTCCTCCTTCATTTCAAAATACAAGACACAATTAGGAAAGAATTTCTCAAGATTTTATTCCACACAATCACAAAGAAAAACATTTTTGTTTGCTTATTCTTTGTTTCATCTATTCCTTTGTTAAGGTTTTTGTTTGTTTCCTTCTGCCTTCCAGCTATTACAGCTAGAAATTTTTTCCATCAGGATAAGTAACACAGCATCATGCATGTATTGATATGAAATATGAGGATATGAAATATATGATATGAAATATAAGGAAGATTGTTAATATGACAAACATTTTATACCTATTTTGATGGCAAATAAAAAAATAAAAATCTCTTTGAAATGTACTTAACTGAGAGATTAGTTTTGTGATCTAAGTCTGTTTGATGGCTTCCCAGATTATTAAGCAGCATTGTGTACAGATGAAGTAATAGGTAGAGAATCATATAATTTGACTTTTAAACAGGGATACTTGCAGTAATGAAAAGGGCATAAAAATAATCGCCAGGTGTCAACTAATCTATAAAAGGCATAAAACCCAGCCAGCTTTGGAAGAATCAAGAATAGTGATAGTATACTATGTTAGTAAGACCACAGAATTCTCCCAGATTTTCTCATATATAAAAAATATCTTCCTTGTATCACATTCCCTTCAAGATATTGAACAAGCAGCCGTACAGTCATTCAAACTGGCTTAAAATAAAAGTGGGATTATTTTATTTAAGAAGTCAAATATTAGCATATGGGAAGTCTACATTTATTAGTATGGTTTTTAGATGAATATATCCATTTGGAAAAAATGACATCTTCAAAAGCTCAAGAAATTTACTTTCAAAGACAAGTGTGAAATACAGGATAATTCCATGGTATTGGCATATGGGAGATAGAGCACAAATCATCCCCAAGTGATGGCAGAAGCTAGTTAACTCAGCTGCCTATATCACTGGGTCAGTTCTCAGACTTGTGAGTTCTAGTATAATTTGGGCAAAGAGGCAGACATCACAAAAAGAGATGCACAAATATCCATCATCCCACAGACTGATTTCAGGGACATTGCAGGCTTACTTCAGAAGTAAAAGACGATAAGAATAGATCTGGAAAAGTTATTAGAGATAACTTTCCTAAAATTGCTAAGTTGGCACATAAATTTATTGAGACTTATTGAAAGTGAGAGATTTGGGCAAGGTTAAACATTTTAAGAAATTTTATTATTGTCTTGTCGATGAAAATGAATTTTAAAAACTATTCCACATTCAATTGTGAGATAATAGGAGTATAGCAGAAGTGAGAACAAATATGACTAAGAAAAGGTGTTCCTAAAGGATTTTTATAGCTTTATGAAAATATGTAGATTTAGAAGAATAAGACACTCATTGATTACTTGTCATTTGAATTGTTAGGACAAGAATTAAATACTTTCATTATTTTCATCATTTTGAGATTCAGCAGTAACAGAATTTAGTACCTAAAATATTCTTAGAAATTTAGTAGAGGTTTTTACAGCTTTGACATTTCAATATTTCACATTAGGATTGGTTGGCAATTCTTTCTATCCCCACAGGTTACTAAGGCCATAAAAAGAGAAGGGAATTGAATAACTAGTGAATTAGATACATTATTTGAAAAGGCCAAGGAGGAAGTCTATGGCTCCATAATTTATGGAAATTATAAGATATCAAAACATCTGGATAATAAGATGTGTACTATGTGGGAAGGGAGGGGATTGTTTTCAATCCTTGCTAAAAATAGATTTTCTAAACCGCTGGCATTCAACCTCAAAATAGTGTTTTATATTCTAATAATCTGGGATTAGAAACAAAGATGTATGCTTTTCAGGGGTTTGCTGATAACACCCAGACCCTTTAGGTTGCTGCACAGACAGCTCTGATGAATGCTGCATTGTAAAGACTGTTCAGTACCAATGACAGACACTAACTTTAAGTGACATAAAGCAGGAGGGACTATATGGGGGCATATATTAACTCTGATTTATTCTGATTAAAAGCAGTAATTTTTGTTCTTACTCTCTCACATATAATCCCCCCTAAATAATGACCTACTATATTAATCATCTTCCCCTTTATCTATATTCCTGGTTCACTCTGTCAGGAATGAAATATTTAAAATTTTTTCTTATATGGAAGTATTTAGCATGAAATATTTTAAATTTTTTTCTTATATAGAAGTATTTATCTAACTTCTTAGTAAATAATTTTAAAATATTCACATGGCTTAGGTATTTAAGTCATATTTTTTAAAAAAATGTTTGCATAACAGTACAAAACAAAATAGAAGGGATATCAATATAATATTTAACTAATAAAACTGATAGAGCTTTATATGTAATGAAATTTATACATTCTTTATATGCTGAGAACAACAGGAAACTACTAGCCACATATTTCAAAATAGACATGCTCTCTTAGATCACAAATTCTGACAGGGGAAAGAATTATTACATAGTAATTTTACAACTACACATATAAGTGTAGCTATAAAATATTCTCCAAAAGAAAATAAGTTGCTTGAGAGTAAAATATAAATCGTGAACTTATGTAGTAGTTATTCAATAAAATCCATACATTAACAGCCTACTTTTGAGTAGCCTATTTGTTGAGTAGGCTATTTGTTGAGTCAGCTATTAAAAATTGGGGTAGTTATCTTAATACCGATGATGAGGCATTAGAAATTTTAAGTGTTAGCAAATATAATGTAACACTTTATGAATATATAAATGAATATGCATTCCATGTACATGGAATATAACATCCATATAAATATACATGCATATCTATGAAATAGATTTTATTGCACTAACCGTAATTATTAATATCAAATATATGGTAATGGATGTTGGTCTTACTTTACTGTCTTATGGACATTTAAGTTGAATACTAAATTAAAAAATCTTATACAATACATTATATATGTCATTTATGATTGTTCTCAAGTGTAGGATTATATTAGACATTGACATAATTATAACAAAAGCTGACCTAGAGAAGAATTTTATAATCTAAGACTTATTATGAACAAGAGGAGTAATATGAGTGATTATTTCTAAAACTTAAGAAAACATTGTAGAATGATTTTGTTTGGAAAGTGGAGAAGAAGAAGTAGTGCAATCACCCCCAACTGCCCACCACCCAACATGCACACTCAATGTATTACATATAGTGCAAGTGCTGTGTGCAAAGATGGGTAAAATCTGATCCTGTCCTTTTAATCACAAAACGAATAACTTTTATATGTAAATGTACCACTTAGTGTTATAATTCTTTAATGCTCTTGAAATATAGTGTTAAAACCATGATTCTTTTGCTGTGTGTGTACACAGACACATGCATACACACACACAATCGGTTTACTAAATTGAAATCTTCCACTTTTATGTAAGTGTACTGTTAATTTCTCCAAGGCAGAACCTATCTCTTATCTCTGTTTCCTTAACACCTAATACAGCTAATATAGTGCATGTCACACGGATCGAAATTGACTATTGCAGATTTATAAGTAATGAATTATGATAGAATATCTAAATTTTAAATGAGTTTTATTTATGTTTGATTGTAGAGCTTCATTTCTCTTTATATTTCTCTAAATCTCATTTTTGAGCATTTCATCTCTGAGACAGATATTCTTAAACAACAACAAAACCCTGTGAAAATCTAATTTAAATGTTAAAAACCTCAAATATGATCTCATAATTTAATTTAGAGACAATCAAAGCAATATCTGTTTCCTTCAATGTACATATTTGAATTAAAATGCATTTAAAAAGTTTTAACATTCTAGCAGAAAATCTGCAATTTGTAGATTTTAAATGCAAAATATAAAAGACTTCACGTCTAGAAAATAGGCCTTTGGGATCTAAACTCATTATCATCAAAGTGTGAAGTTCTAATTGTATTAACTTTAATAATATATCTTCTACATAGATATTACTCAATGCCTGCAAATTCAGGAAGTGGAAATGGAGAGGTTATAATGCAGGGGAGATTTATGCTAAGAAGATTCTGAGTTGTCATGATTAAAAATTTTCCACCCATTATGTGAATCCTATTGATCATTGCAGGAAGCAGAAAAGTGTGTTGTTCATTGATTTTCTTTGGCTACTGAATGCATTAGGCTTGACACATTTGATGGGTAGGCAACTTTTCAAAGGAAGCTCAGTTAAACTAATCTTAGTTCAGAGGAATATACACAATGGAATAAGAAACCTTGTAATTGCAAGAGCAAATAGAAGAGTAAGAGGACTATATTATGAGCTATATCAGCATAAAAATTAGACATGAGCCTTCCCAAGAGACTACAGTAAAACACATCAAGGCTTTGATGCTGTTTTTCACAAATGTAGCACTTACTGGATAAATTGGGTTTTAGCTTTTCACCCTTCAGCCAAGATAGTGAATGCAAAGCAATTAGTTGTTCTGTCTTCTCAGCTAAGGGAGAATATCAGAATTCCATTAAGTTTATAAAAATACAAATGAGGACATTAGATAATTGCAACCCACAATGAGATAAGTAGCCACAATGAGTAGCAATGCTACTGACTATAAATTCAATTTTATTTCTAATGATCTATTACTGATTCCTCTTGTTATTATACTGATTCTCTTTTTTTTTTAAGATTTCATTTATTTATTTGACAGAGATCACAAGTAGGCAGAGAGGCAGGCGGGGGGGTGGGGAAGCAGACTCCCTGCTGAGCAGAGAGCCCGATGTGGGGCTCGATCCCAGGACCCTGAGATCATGACCTGAGCCGAAGGCAGAGGCTTAACCCACTGAGCCACCCAGGCGCCCCTATTATACTGATTCTTTAAGATACAGTTCATCCATGAGTTTTAACAGACTACTAAACTAGAAAGAATAATAGCAAATGCAATCATAAAGACTCAAGCCCCAGAAATAATTCCCATTTAAAAAATAAAGCTAGAAAGCATGATCTTGAATCCCTGTTGGAAGCTGTCTAGTGACATATTAATACAATGTCAGAGTACAATGTTACCTCTCAGTGGTACAGGACAGTGTCAAAATGCTATGCCTATGTTTCCAGTACACTAAGTACCAGGGCAGTCTGTATGCTTTAGGTGAGGATTAATTAAATTAGCCTTTATTCCCACAAACAAACGTTGTACATTTTGCAATCACTTTTCTTATTTTTTTTTTACAAGGTATTTGGCACACAAGCAAACAATTCAAATTTATAAGAATAAATGAAGACATATAAACTACTAATATCATGTTCTGATTTAAGGAAATTCCATAAAAATCCATTCCCTGGACACACTAATATGCCTTTGGATGTTTGGAAACTTGACTTTCAATACAGAAAACTATTGTGAGTTATCAATCATGTGTAGAATATTTAAATGTTAATAACTACTTCACCTTTTGATATATTATCAAAATAATACAAAATAAGTATTTTTAATATTACAATAACTGTATGCTGGCCCCTGTACACAGAGGGCAAGGAGGGACTGAATAAGGAGACTGGCCACTCCAGATGGGTAGGTGGCAGGTTTAATAAGCAAGGGGACTTACATATGAGGCTACAAAGTGAGTCGATGTCCACACCCCCCACCAGAATCTTAAAAACTTGTATGGAGGCTTTCATGGGGGGTCAATCATATATACCGCTCAGATGTTCTCAACAACACCTTACTACCTCAAGTCTTCATCCTTGAAAATAGCTCCTGCTGTGGGGATGGTGAACACAGGGGACATTTTAAGGCCTGGGAGGTGGGAGAGGCCTTCTCTTGTTGGGGTGCAGCTCACGGGTCAACCAGGGGTCACATTCTCTTGCTGACCTCCTCCGACACTCCACCACTAGTGACTGGCTCTCACAGTCTTACGTGCACCCCCTCTTCCACAGTGTGCCCTAAGTGGTTAGCAAGGGGTTTTACTAGCATGGAGGTGGCTTATTCGGCAACTATCCGGCAGTATCTGGGAGAAGATACCACAGCATCAATACTAGACCTTTCAGAGTTGATATAGTCCTTTGGCTTCTTGAGTTCCCTATTTTGAGTCTTTCCCATAGTATGTAACTGTTCTGAGGACTTGTCAGTTTCCTCTAGACCAGCAGTGGATTGTCCAAATTGTACATGTCTTGTCCCTTGACTGGGCACAGCATGGACATTAGCATCCCGTACCAGGGGCTGAGGGCAGAGTGCAGTAACTTGGCTTTCATTCCTGAAGTGAATGTAGCCTGATTAGAGCTTTCAGAGGCAGGGTCCTAAGTGCCTTGTCTTCTTCCCAACTCCCTAACAATTTGTTGTACCTCCTGTATAGATTTCCAGGTTTCCATGTGCCCAGGGAGATCTCCCTCATTAGGCAAAGCCTCCCTAAGGCTAGAACAAACCAATCCATAAGAGAGTGAGTTCTCTGAGCCCCCAAGCTTCGTTCAGGAGTTGCCAGAGGGCAAGGTGTGTGGTGATGTTGCTCATTTGCCTTCTGCCCTGACAGAAGAATGCCATTGCTCTCTGTTTCCTGTTTCTATACTAACCATCTTGGATACTCTCCCTGGCCTTTTGCTGGAACTTGCAACTCTATCAATAGGCTCAGTGGGAGTAGAGTCTCTTACATGAACGTTTCCCAAATAGAGAACTGCCCTCTGGTTGGGGTTGCTCTTGCTGTGCTTTTGTTTTCCTTTGTGTTAGGAGTCAGAGAGCGTGAAATGTTTCATCTGTTTTCCTATCAATCACCTCAGCATCCTCCTCTTTGCTCTCCTCCAGGCCCAAAGATTCCACCCCGTAGGTGTCCCAATCACTCTTTGTCACAATTGCTTGGACCTTAATCTGCCACAGCTTGCACCTTCCCAGCTTTGCAAACTGGTATGCTAGGGTGTCCGATTTATTATCCTGCACTCCCACCTGTCCACCAGCCCTCGAGCCAGCAGAATAGTCAACACCCACAAATCCTTCTATAATATCAGTTCTTCCAACCTTCTAGCTCAAACTTGAGCCTCTAGGTGGGCATGAGCAGGCAGCCAAACGGCCCACAGCAGTGGCCAGCCCACTGTGGCAATTCATTTCCCTCCTTTGCCACAGTACACTTTGTGTAGTTCCTGCAGCAAGCACATCAGGCCAGTTGGTGTTTTCATGGCCTCCCACATTCACATGGCAGTCCACAAGCCTCTAACGTATGGCCACCTTTCCTTACACAGAAGATGATGGACAACTTGGTATTTCTCTTGCCTCCTTTCCCAAAGACTATTTCTTTAGTCTCCTACCTGGCTCAGCAATCGTTGATTCCCAAATTCTTCACCATATAGGAGAACAAGGAGAGACTGAAGAAAGAGGTAGGCCACCCAAGACTAGTAAGTGGCAGTGTTAATAAGCAAGAGAATGTATGCCCAAGGCTTTTCTGGGATGGCTGCAAGACAAGTAAAGCTCTGCCCTGGCCCAGTAAAATCTTAAAAGTTTATATAGGGCCCTGGATGGGGTTCAGTCATACGAAGAGGATAGTTTTAAAAACACACACTTCTCTCAAGGCTGTGTCTTTGAAAATTGTTCCCACTTTGGGATCTGTAGGTTGAACATACGTGCCAAGAACAGGGTAGGAGGTGAGGAGACTCCAGGTGCCCAAAGCTACTTTGTGGGTCAACTGGCAGTCATATCCTTTCAATGACTTCTTCCAACACTACATTATTTCATCGGTATTACTCATAGCATGGCTTTTTGGGACATGACATCTATACAGGGCAAAAAGAAATTCATGGAATTTCATTTATTTACTGGTGTTTCTCAGCCATTTAATGAAAGCGTTGAGGTTTGAATCTAGAACTTCATATTGAAAATCTAATTTTCAGGGCGCCTGGGTGGCTCAGTGGGTTAAAGCCTCTGCCTTCGGCTCAGGTCATGATCCCAGGGTCCTGGGATCGAGCCCGCATCGGGCTCTCTGCTCAGCGGGGAGCCTGCTTCCTCCTCTCTCTCTGCCTGCTTCTCTACCTACTTGTGATCTCCGTCGGTCAAATAAATAAAGTCTTTAAAAAAAAAAAAAAAGAAAATCTAATTTTCTTTGTTCATGCTTTTAATGTCTCTGGTCTTTCTTTTCTTTCCTTTTCTTTTCCCTTTTCTTTCTTTTTTTCCTTTTTCCTTCCCTTTCCTTCACTTCCTTGCCTTCCCTCTCCTTTCTTTTCTTTCCTTTTTAAGTATCTAAGAAATAGTTCAAAGACTGATGTGCTCTAGTCGACTAAATGGCCTTTGACTGTGATTCCCAATAGCTTATTCAAAGGTATATAATTTTACCTCTTTGGAAAGATACAACTCTATTCTTCCAACACACTACCTACTTCTACAAAAATAATTCCTATGACATTTTATTTCTCTCCTAGGTTCCTGTATCTTTTGTTTTAGAGGGCCAGACTCTATTTTCCTTATAATTTGATACAAAATAAATATTTTTAAAGATTTATTTATTTATTTGACAGAGAGAGAGAGAGAGCACAAACAGACTGAGAGCGGGGAAGCAGGCTCTCTGCTCCATGCACGGCTCAATCCCAGGACCCTGAGGACACGACCCGAGCTGAAGGCAGAGGTTTAACCCACTGAGACACCCAGACACCCCACAAAATAAACACTTTAAAAATTCTGCCAGAAATAGTGACATTATGTAAATAAACCTGTGGTAAGGAAAATTTAAAAATTTGAAAAAGAGAATTTCCTCTGGGGAGTGTATGTTTTGTGAGAGAACATATAATGTAATGAACATGACCAAAAAGCTATACCAAGAAGTCAAAATCATGTTGCACTACTACATGCAAAAATTTTAGTAAAGAAAATGATAGTAAAACTTCATATTGTTTTCCAGTCTGGAAATTGGAGATAATTTAGAGTTTTATTTAGAGGATGAAGGCCAAAGTGGAATGTTGAAATTGGGGAAAAGATTAAGCCAGAGGCTTTGATAGTTTTCTTCAGATATTTGTGAGATTCTCTCATGAAAGTGACATCATTATGATTTTACATATTTCTGCCTAGATATTGTAAGAATGGATAAAAGTTACAGAGATAGATTTTGTTCAAAAAGAAAAAAAGGCTAAAATATTTATTGTAAGAGTTAGAGAATCATAAAGAGGGAATGATCTCACACTAATATTGGAGTCACCAAGGCATTTAAGCACTCAAGGAATGATCTTCCCCAATAAGGCAGTATACTGTTTTCTTAGACTAATTGTTTAAAATGAAAAAGAAAACTGTAATAGCATTTAAGTTTTCTTAATGTCAATTAAATACACGAAAAAAATGAATGAGGTCTAAAAGTTGAGGCTTTGATGAAATCTTAACCAACTTCCAATATTTCCCACCTGACATTGTCTGTATATTTCTAAATGCTTCTGACAAAAAAAAAAAAAAGGTTAAAAAAAATCTAAAACTGCCTTTGCCATGAAAACTTAAAATGGCTCCTTTGTTAAAATTTATGTCTATATCAGCCCTCCTACACCCTTCTCTCCACTTCTTCCTGTAGGTGTCAAAAATCATTACAAAGTAATTACAGTGACAGGGACTAAGACAGAGTGGTAGAAATGAACTAAAATGTAAATGAAGAAAGATGATTCCTAAGCAAAAGGGTGTAATGAAAATGACCTAATAGGGCTGTGAGGATATATAACAAGAGCTATATAACTACTGTTTTGAATTTTCATTTGTTTGGTTTTGTTTCTTTAAATGTTGCTAAAACCCCAGAGGCAGATCCCTGGGTATGGCTACAGATTTTTGCTGCTGTAAAATGCAAACCTATTCAGCAAGAGTGGCCGATGAAAATGTACACCATGATCTTTCTTTTCAACAGTACGGAAAAAAACAAACTTAAATTGTTTGCTTCCTCTATTTCACTATGTGAGACATCGCACTATTCAGCAAATCTATTAGTCCATTCATGGATTTTGCCATCACAAGTCCCAGCAGGAAGATACCACAGGTGATGGCCACTGTTTCATAACACGTATAACTGAAGATACTTGCGTGCACTTAGTGAACATAAGGCTGCAGTAAGTGTTACTCTAGGTCTGTTATAGAAGCCTTCTTCACGCCTATCAATCATCCGGTATGTCTCAGACTGTGTCCTTTAGAATGGATAAGGTTACTGCTTTAGCAATAAATTAGTAAAGTAATATAGTTTTAGAATATAACAAGTGGTGAAGTGAAGGTGCTGCTTATTCAGAAACATTATTATTCATGATAATTTCACTGCCTACTGTATAATATACAATGTATATTATATATACCTAGTATATAATATACAAATAATACAATAATATACAATATAATATAGAAATATACAATATAATATATGATGTATATTTTAATGTAGAATTGAGTGAAACTGTGGAAATCACCCTTTTCCTTGAGCAAGTCCCATATATTAAAATAAGGATTAGTGCTTCATTTCAGGTCCGATAAAGTACACCCGTGACCAAAAAACAAACAAACAGACAAAATCACGATGCAGACCAATGGAAGCGAATGGAAGAATTTCTGCAGTGGGAATAAGAGGAATAGCGGCATCTTTGCAAAATAAATTTTTATAATGTTTATATGTGCCACATCGCTCTGACCTGGAGCCCAAAGAGAAAGGTTAAAGAAAATTTATACTTTCTACATGTGTCCCCAAACAATAATATACATAAAACCATTTTAATTTCACTTTCTTAAAACTAGAAAGATGTCTGTCAACCGGAACATCAACCTAGGTAAAATGAAAGTGACTCTCCGAACTGATGCCAGGCCTTACCCAGTGCTCTCTGGCCCTGCGACAGCCTACCATAAGGGCCCCAGAGCATGTGTGAAACATACTTAGTATGTAATGTGACTATGTTTTTCTTTTTCAGAATATATTTTTAAGTGAACTATTTTTTTCCCAAATTTGGGTTTTTGTTTTACTCCAAAGCAAAAAGGTAGAATGTTTGTATATATGGGCAAGAAATGTGTTTAAATGAATTTTAAAAATGGACCCAAATGGAGGGTTTTGCTTGGCACAAGCTATTTAAGTGTGGTACAGGGCATTTAAGTTTTGGCGTATTAATCTTTTGAAATAATAATTTATATATATAAACACACACATATGTAAATTTAACATATGAATAAATATAAAACATATATACATATATACTTAGTGATCATTAAGGGGGAAAGCAAAGCACACAGAAGTACTCTACTTAGATGTCCTTATTATTCAGAACTTACACATGTATTTATTTATAATCACATAAAAATTTTACACTCATACAAAAAGACTATTACCAAATATTACAATGAATATCTGGAAAGTAGTACAGGAAAGAAGAGATTGACATTTAATTTTATTTCCTCCTGTGTCTGAGTTATTTCATGACTGCACATCATTTTTACTCTGGTAAATGGAGAATCATAATAGTTATTAAGTTATTCTCTCTAAGATAATTACTCATTAATATAAATTAAATGGAATTTACTCTGTCTTTATAATTGTAGACAAATGTTTTTGTATCATTTTGGCCTACAGTAAAATGAAACAAAAATAAACTCTAGAAACTCTGATTATTAATTAAGATTTTTATTGGTTTATCATCCTGGATCACCACAAGATTTAATAGGTGCAATGTATCTTTTTCAACAAACTTTCTTGCCAATGTTTATTTGAAGACAGCAGAGCTGGTTATTTGCTAGAACCTGATATAAATTTGTTTTTGTTCCAATACAAAGTTTTGTCTTGAAGTAATATTTCAAAGGGTTGTTACTGTTGTTGCTGCTTTTATATTCCAAGCAAAGAAAAACATGCACAACTGAAGATAGTTATGTAAGAACACATGTTACATAGTTCAGAAATGGTTTAGTTAATTACTAACTTGGAACAGAGCATAAACATTTGATGTCACAATTTGGATAAATGATGTTAACTACTGCAAAATGTCTCATGTTTCTTCTAACATTTTTAAGTTACTTATAAATTAATCAGTAAGAATTGGCACTTCCTTTCTACCTACTGGCAAAGTCAGAAGAAAATTCCAAAATTGTTAATATACTTTTTAAACTGAAGATATTGTCAAAATTTTTGAAATAGTGAAATTCCTAGATAAATAAAGTTTTAAGTTTAAAAATAGGTCATCATTGTTTTTGTTAAATAGGTCATCTGGAATTCTTATCAAACATGTCTAATTTAATTGCTTTATTAAAAATAATTTAATAATATAATTCATTCCTTAATAAGGACCATGCATTAATATTATTGGTAAATCCAGTAATTATGACTCATTAACAGAATAAAAGATAAAAACCACATGAAAATATCTATAGAATGTTAAAAAGGCAGTTGACAAAATTCAACACCCTTTCATGATAAAAATATTCAACAAAACAGGAATAGAAGGGAAATATCTCGATATAATAAAGACCATATACTAAACAGCTATAGCTAATATTGTATTCAGTGGTGAAAATCTGAAAGCTTTTTCTCTAAGATTAGGAACAAGGCAAGGTACCCATTCTCACTACTTCTATTCATATAATAATAGAAATCCTAGTCAGAGGATTTCGGTAAGTAAAAGGAATGAAAATCACCATAGCTGGGAAGAAACAAAACCCTCTCTGTTTGCAGATGGCATCGCCTTATATATTAAAAATCTCAAAGACTCCATTAAAAACAAAAAGTGAGTTCTAATAAATGAATTCAACGAAGTTGCAGGACATAAAATCAACACACCAAAATAGCCTTTCTATACACTACCAAGGAACTATCTATAAAGGAAGTTAACAAAATGTTCCCACTTACAACAGCATGAGAAAGAATAAAATACTCAAGAACCAACTTAATCAAGGAAGTGAAGGTTTATGCACTAAAAACCATGAAATATTGCTGAAAGAAATCAAAGCAAACATGAATGGAATGACATTTCATGTTCGAGGACTAGAAGACATAACACTATTAAAACATACATACTACCCAAAGTGATCTGCAGATTCTGAGATACGTATAAAAATTCCAGTGGCATGTTCTTGTACACATAGAAAAAAGCATCCTGAAATTCACATGGAACATTAAAGGATCCCAAATGGCCAAAAAAATCTTGACAAAGTAAAACAAGGCCGCAGGTCTCACACTTCCTGATTTCAAAATAGGTTAAAAGCCATAGGAATAATAATAGTATGCATGGGGATTAAGACATATCCAACTAATGGAACAGAACAGAAAACTCAGAAATAAATTTGTATCTGGTCAGAAGGTCCTAAACAAAGGTTCCAAGGCTACTCAGTTGGGAAAGTATAGTCTCTTCAACAAAAGGTGTTGGTGAAATTGAATATCCACATACAAAAGAATTAAATTGTTACTTTACACCATATACAAAAATTAACTCAAAATAGATTATAGACCTAGATATAAGACCTGAAACTATCAAACCCCTAGAGAAAGTGGGAGAAAAACTTCATGACATTAGCTTTGGTAAGGTGTGGTGGGTTTTTGTTGTTGTTGTTGTTGTTATTTATTTTTGTTTTTGTTTTAGCTATGACAACAAATACAAAAAGCAAAAGAAAAATAGACAAATGAAACTACAGCAAACTTTAAAAGCTTCTGAACAGCAAAGAAAACAGTCAACAGAGCAACCTATTAAGGAACCTATTAAATAGGAAAGAATATTTGCAAGCTATGTATTAATAAGGGGTTCATAGCTAGAACATAAAAAGAACACTTATAGCTCAACAATAATAACATAATTTGATGAAAAATGGTCAAAAGATGCAAATAGACATTTTGAAAGATGGTATACAATTGGTCAAGTATATAAAAAGATTCTCAACATCAGCTACCAAAAGTGAAATTGAAACCACAATTAGATGTCACCCTATACCACTATCAAAAGAAAGAAGGAAAGAACTCACCTCAAAATAAAGAACAAGAGGTAGTACCAAGAGCTAGACACCTAATCAATACAAACATTAGTAAGATGCCAGAACTAGTGTTCAGAATGTGGATTATCAAGGTCTTAGCTGGGCTCAAAAAAAGCATGGAAGAGGGGTACCTGGGTGGCTCAGTGGGTTAAGCCTCTGCCATCAGCTCAGGTCATGATCTCAGGGTCCTGAGATTGAGCCCCACATCAGGCTTTCTGCTCAGCAGGGAGCCTACTTCCCCTTCTTTCTCTATCTGCCTCTCACTTGTGATCTGTCAAATAAAGAAAAAAAAATACTTTTTTAAAGCATGGAAGATATTAGAGAATCCCTTTTTGGAGAAATAAAATCCCTTTCTGGGGAAATAAAAAACCTAAAATCTAACCAAGTTGAAATAAAAAAATCTGGTGATGAGGTGCAATGAAAAATGGAGGCTTTTACTGCAAGATAAATGAGACAGAAGAGAGAATTAGTGATATAGAAGGCCAAACGATGGGGAAAAAAGAAGCTGGAAAAAGAGAGAGAGAGAGAGAGACAGACAAACAACTACTGGATCAGGAGGGGTGAATTCGAGAGATAAGTGATACCATAATATGAAACAATATTAGAATAATTGGGATCCCAGAAAAAGAAAGAGAAGGTCAGAAGGAATATTGGAGCAAATTACAGCAAAGAACTTCCCTATTTTGAGGAAGGAAATAGGCTTCAAAATCCAGGAGGTACAGAGAATCCCCCTCAAAATCAATAAAAATAGGTCAATACCATGTCATTTAAGAGTAAAATTTACAAATTTCAGCAAAAAAAGAGAAAATCCTAAAACAGCTCAGTAACAAAGAGGTCTGTAACATTCAACAGCAGAAATATTAGATTGGCAGCAGACCTAATCACAGAGACCTGGCAGGCCAGAAAGGACTGGCATGATATATTCAGAGCACTAAAAGAGAAAAATATGCAGCCAAGAATACTATATCCAGCTAGGCTGTCATTGAAAGTAGAATAAGAGATAAAAGGTTTCCAGGGCAAATAAAAACTAAAAGAATTTGCAAGCACCAAACCAGCCCTCAGGAAAGATGGAAAGGGGTCCTTTAAGCAAAGAGGGAGCCTAACAGCAATAGACCAGAAAGGAACAGAGACAAGAGACAGTAACAGTCATCTTACAGGCAATGCAATGACACTAAATTCATATCTTTTGATAATTACTCTGAATGAAAATGGGTGAAATGCCCCAATCAAAATACACAGGGTATCAGAATAGGTGAAAAAACAAGACCCATTGATATGCTGTCTACAAAAAACTCATTTTAGACCCAAAGACACCTCCAGATTTAAAGTGAGGAGGTGGAAAACAATTTACCATCTTAATGGACATCGAAAGAAAGCTGGGGCGGCAATCCTTATATCAAATAAATGAGCTTTTAAGCAAAGACCATAATAAGAGATGAGGAAGGACACTTTATCACACTTAAAGCGTCTGTCCAACAAGATCTAACAATTTTAAATATCTATGCCTCAATTATATAAACCAATTAATAACAAAATTCAAAGAAACAAATCAAAATAATACAATAATAGTAGGGGACTTTAACACCCCCCCTTCACTGAAAGGAATGGACAGATAATCTAAGCAAAAGATCAACAAGGAAATAAAGGTTTTAAATGATACACTGGACCATAGACATCATAGATATATTTAGAACGTTCCATCCCAAAACAACAGAATACACATTCTGCTCTAGTGCATATGACACAACCTCCAAAATAGATCACATCCTGGGTCACCAATCAGGTCTCAATTAGTACCAAAACACTGGGATCATTCCCTTCATATTTTCAGACAACAGTGCTTTCAAACTCAATCACAAGAGGAAAGTTGGAAAGAACTCAAATACATGGAAGCTAAAGAGCATCCTACTAAAGAATGAATGGGACAACCAGGAAATTAAAGAAGAATTTAAAAATTCATGGAAACAAATGAAAATGGAAACACAACTGCTCAAAATCATTGAGACACAATAAAGGTGGTCCTGAGAGGAATGTATATAGTGATATAAGCATTTCTCAAGAAATAAGAAATGTCCCAAATACACAACATAATCCTACGCCTAAAGGAGCTGGAGAAAGAACAGCAAAGAAAGCATAAACCCAGCAGGAGAAGAGAAATAATAAAAATCAGAGCAGAAATCAATGAAATAAAGACCAAAAGAACAGTAGAACATATCAGCAAAAGTAGGAGCTGGTTCTTTGAAAGAAATAATAAGACTGATATATCCCTGGCCAGACTTATCAAAAAAGAAACGAGAAAGGACCCAAATAAATAAAATCATGAATGAAAGAGAAGAGATCACAACCAACACCAAAAATACAAACAATTATAAGAACGTATTATGAGCAAATATATAACAGCAAATTTGACAATTAGGAAGACATGGATGCATTCCTAGAGACATATAAACTGTTGATAATAACTTCTGATGATTATTTCTATTTCCTTGGTGTTGCAAGTATGTTTCAACATTTGCAAATCAATCAATGTGATAGAACAAATCAATAAGAGAAGAGAGAAGAAACACATGGCCCTCTCAATTGATGCAGAAAAAAGCATTTGACAATATCCAGCATCCGTTCCTGATTAAAATGCTTCAAAGTATAGGGATAGAGGGAACATTCCTGAACTTCATAAAATCTATCTATGAAAAACCCACAGCAAATATCATCCTCAATGGGAAAAAGCTCATAGCCTTCCCATTGAGGTCAGGAACAGGACAAGGATGTCCACTCTCACCCCTCTTGTTCAACGTAGCATTAGAAGTCCTAGCAACAGCAATCAGACAACAAAGATAAATAAAAGGTATCCAAGTTGGCAATAAAGAAGTCAAACTCTCTCTCTTCGCAGATGACATGGTGCTTTATATGGAAAACCCAAAAGACTCCACCCCTACACTACTAGAACTCATACAGCAATTCAGTAATGTGGAAGGATACAAAGTCAAAGTACAGAAATCAGTTGCTTTCTTATACACTAACAATGAAAACACAGAAAGGGAAATTAGAGAATCAATTCCATTTACTATAGCACCAAGAACCATAAGATACCTGGGAATAAACCTAACCAAAGAGGTAAATGATCTGTACTCAAGGAACTACAGAACACTGATGAAAGAAATTGAAGAAGACACAAAAAGATGGAAGACCATTCCATACTCTTGGATTGGAAGAACAAACATTGTTAAAATGCCTATACTACCTAGAGCAATCTATACTTTTAATGTCATTCTGATCAAAATTCTACCGGTATTTTTCAAAGAGCTGGAGCAAATAATCCTAAAATTTGTATGGAATCAGAAAAGACTCTGAATTGCTAAGGAAATGCTGAAAAAGAAAAACAAAACTGGCAGCATCATGTTACCTAATTTCAAGCTTTACTACAAAGCTGTGATCACCAAGACAGCATGGTACTGGCATAAAAACAGACACATAGACCAGTGGAGCAGAATAGAGAGCTCAGATATGGACCTTCAACTCTATGGTCAAATAATCTTCGACAAAGCAAGAAAAAATATACAGTGGAAAAAAGACAGTCTCTTCAATAAATGGTGCTGGGAAAATTGGACATGTATATGTAGAAGAATGAAACTCGACCATTCTCTTACACTGTACACAAAGATAAACTCGAAATGGTTAAAAGACCTCAACGTGAGACAGGAATCCATAAGTATCATAGAGGAGAACATAGGCAGTAACCTCTTCGACATCTGCCACAGCAACTTCTTTCAAGATATGTCTCCAAAGGCAAAGGAAACAAAAGCAAAAATGAACTTTGGGGACTTCATCAAGATGAAAAGCTTCTGTACAGCAAAGGAAACAGTCAACAAAACAAAGAGGCAACCCACAGAATGGGAGAAAATATTTGCAAATGACAGCACAGACAAAAGGCTGATATCCAGGATCTATAAAGAACTTCTCAAACTCAACACACACAAAACAGATAATCATGTCAAAAAATGGGCAGAAGACATGAACAGACACTTCTCCAATGAAGACATAAAATGGCTATCAGACACATGAAAAAATGTTCATCATCACTAGCCATCGGGGAGATTCAAATTAAAACCACATTGAGATACCACCTTACACCAGTTAGAATGGCCAAAATTAGCAAGACAGGAAACAACGTGCATTGGAGAGGATGTGGAGAAAGTGGAACCCTCTTACACTGTTGGAGGGAATGCAAGTTGGTGCAGCCAATTTGGAAAACAGTGTGGAGATTCCTTAAGAAATTAAAAATAAAGTTTCCCTATGACCTTGCAATAGCACTACTGGGTATTTACCCCAAAGGTACAGATGTAGTGAAAAGAAGGGCCATCTGCACCCCAATGTTCATAGCAGTAATGGCCATAGTCACCAAACTGTGGAAAGAACCAAGATGCCCTTCAATGGACGAATGGATAAGGAAGATATGGTCCATATACACTATGGAGTATTATGCCTCCATCAGAAAGGATGAATACCCAGCTTTTGTATCAACATGGACGGGACTGGAGGAGATTATGCTGAGTGAAATAAATCAAGCAGAGAGAGTCAATTATCGTATGTTTTCACTTATTTGTGGAGCATAAGAAATAACATGGAAGACATGGGGAGATGGAGAGGAGAAGGGAGTTGAGGGAAATTGGAAGGGGAGTTGAACCATGAGAGACTGTGGACTCTGAAAAATATTCCAAGGGTTTTGAAGGGGCATGGGGTGGGAGGTTGGGGGAGCCACGTGGTGGGTTTTATGGAGGGCACATATTGCATGGAGCACCAGGTGTGGTGCATAAACAATGAATTCTGTTACACTGAAAATAAATTAAATACATAATTTTTTTAAAAAATCTCCCAACAAACAAGAGCCCATAGCCGAATCCCTCCCAAGGGAATCCTACCAAAGATTTAAAAAAGAATTAAGCCTATTCTCCTAAAACTGTCCCAGAAAAATAGAAATGAAAGGAAAACTTCCAAACTCATTTTATGAGGCCAGCATTACCTTGATCCCAAAACCAGAGACCCCATCAAAAAAGAGAATTACAGACCAATATCTTTGATGAACATGGATGCAAAAATTCTCACTAAAATATTAGCCAATAAGATCCAACAGTACATTAAAAGGATTATTCACCACAACCAAGTGGGATTTATTCCTGGGCTGCAAGATTGGTTCAATATCTGTAAATCAATCAGTGTGATATAATAAATTAGTGAAATAAAGAATAATAATTATATGATACTCTCAATAGATGTTGGAAAAGCATTTGACAAAGTACAGCATCCTTTCCTGATCAAAACTCTTCACAGTGTAGGGGTAGAGGTTACATACCTCAATATCACCAAAACCATCTATGAAAAACCACAGCAAAAAGAAAACAAAAAAAAAAAAAAAAAGAAAAAGAAAAAAGAAAAACCACAGCAAATATTCTCAATGGGGAAAAAACTGGGAGCTTTTCCCCTAAGATCAGGAACATGGCAGGGATGTCCACTATCACCACTGCTATTCAGCATAGTACGAGAAGTCCTAGCCTCAGCAATCAGACAACAAAAAGAAATAAAAAACATCCAAACCAGCAAAGAATAAATCAAACTCTCACTCTTTGCAGATGATATGATACTTTATGTGGAAAACCCAAAAGGCTCCACTCCAAAACTGCTAGAACTCATACAGGAATTCAGTAAAATGTTAGGATATAAAATCAATGCACAGAAATCAGTTTCATTTCTATACGCCAACCACAAGACAGAAGAAAGAGAAATTAAGGAGTCAACTCCATTTACAATTGCACCCAAAACCATAAGATACCTAGGAATAAATTTAACCAAAGAGGCAAAGAATCTGTACACAGAACACTATAAATTACTCATGGAAGAAATTGAGGAAGACATAAAATGGAAAAACATTCTATGTTCATGTATTAGAAGAACAGAAATTGTGAAAATGTTGATGCTACCTAAAGCAATCTAGTTATTTAATGCAATCCCTATCAAAATACCATCATTTTTTTTTCAAAGAAATGGAACAAATTCTCCTAAAATTTATATGGAACCAGAAAAGACCAAAAATAGCCAGAGGAATGTTGAAAAAGAAAGCCAAAGTTGGTGGCATCACAATTCTAAACTTCAAGTTCTATTGCAAATCTGTCATCATTAAGACAGTATGGTACTGGCAGAAAAATAGACACATAGATCAATGGAACAGAATAGAGAACCCATAAATGGACCCTCAACTCTATGATCAACTAATCTGCAACAAAGCAGGAAAGAATGTCCAATGGAAAAAAGTCTCTTCAACAATGGTATTGGGGAAAATTGGACAACCACATGCAGAAAAATGAAACTGGACCATTTCCTTACACCCCACACAAAAATAGACTAACGTGGATGAAAGACTTCAATGTGAGGCAGGAATCCATCAAAATCTTGAGGAGAACACAGGCAGCAACCTCTTCTGCAACCTCAGCTGCAGCAAATTCTTTCTAGGAACATCACCAAAGGCAAGGGAAGCAAGGGCAAAAATGAACTATTGGGACTTCATCAAGATCAAAAGCTTTTGCACAGCAAAAGACACAGTCAACAAAACTGAAAGACAATCAACAGAATGGGAGAAGATATTTGCAAGTGACTTATCAGATAAAGGGCTAGTATCTAAAATCTATGAAGAACTTATCAAACTCAACACCCAAAGAACAAATAATCCAATCAAGAAATGGGCAGAGGACATGAACAGACATTTCTGCAAAGAAGACATCCAGATGGCCAACAGACACATGAAAAATTGCTCCGCATCACTTGGCATCAGGGAAATACAAATCAAAACCACAATGAGATACCACCTCACACCAGTCAGAATGGCTAAAATGAACAAGTCAGGAAATGACAGATGCTGGCGAGAATGCGGAGAAAGGGGGACCCTCCTACACTGTTGCTGGGAATGCAAGCTGGTGCAGCCACTCTGGAAAACAGTATGGTTTCTCAAAAAGTTGAAAATCGAGCTATGCTACAACCCAGCAATTGTACTACTGGGTATTTACCCTAAGGATTCAAATCTAATGTCCCAAAGAGGTATGTGGACTCTAATATTTATAGTAGTAATGTCCACAATAGCCAGATTATGGAAATAACCTTATGTCCATCAATAGATGAATGGATAAAGATGTGATGTGTGTCACACACACACACACACACACACACACACTGGAATACTATGCAGTCATTAAAAATGAAATCTTGTCATTTGCAACAATGTGGATTTGACTAGAGGGTATTATGCTAAGCGAAATAAGTCAATCAGAGAAAGACAATTATCGTATGATCTCTCCGATATGAGGAATTTGAGATGCAAGGCGGCAGCTCATGGGGTAGAGAGGGGAAAAAATGAAACAAGATGGGATCAGAAGGGAGACAAAGTATAAGAGACTCTTAATTTCATGAAACAAACCAAGGGTTGCTGGACAGTGTGGGGGAAGGTTAGGGTGGCTGGGTTATGGACACTGGGGAGGGTATGTGATATGGTGAGTGCTGTGATATGTGTAAGCCTGATGATTCACAGACCTGTACCCCTGAGACAAATAATCCATTATACATTAATTTAAAACAACAACAACAAAAGCGTTGAAGTTTTACAAGATGAAAGATTTGGAGATCCATTGCACAACAGTATGCATATAGTTAATACTACTGTACTCTATACTTAAGCATAGTTAAGATGGTAAATATTGTTTTTTTTTTAACCACAATAAAAAAATTACCTCAAAATTACCTCAAGATCAAAGAGCCAAGTGTAAGAGCTAAAACTATAGAACCTTTAGAAGAAATCATTGGGAGAAATCTCCATGACCATAGATTTGGCTGTTATTTCTTAGATATAACACAGAACAGACAACAAAAGAAATAATAATATATAAACTGGACTTTAAAATTAAAAGATTTCTGCATCAAAAGACCCTATCAACAGAAAGAAAAGGCAACTCACAGAATGGGAGAAATACTTGCAAATTATATGTCTAATAAGGGATTCATATTCAGAGTATATAAGTTACTTCTACAACTCAACATCCACCAAAACAAACAGCCTGATTTTTTAAAAAAAGTGTTGAGAACATGAACATTTCTTCAAAGATATACAAATAGTCAATTAACATATGAAAAGATGCTCAACATTTGTAATCCTTAGGGAACTGTAAATCAAAATCTCCAAGACATATCTCTTCCTGTTTGTTATATTGGCTATTATTAACACACACATACAAGGAAGGAAAAAAGAAAAACAGAAAAGACAGTGTTGGTAAGGATGCACAGAAATCGGATGCCTTGTTTATTATTGCTGGTGGATAACTGCTGGTGGATAAGTAAATAGTGTGGTACAGCTCTTTTGAAAAACACTCTGGCAATTCCTCAAAATTTTTTTTAAAAAGTACACCATGTGATCCAACAATTCTCCTTTGGATATAAAAGAAAATAACCAGAAGCAAGGAACTGAGCCAAAGAGATATTTGTATACCTAAACATTCATAACAGCATTATGCACAGTAGTTGGAACACAGAAGCAATCTAAATGTCCTTTGATGGTTGAATCTAAAAACAAAATGTGCCATATACATAAAATGGAATATTATTCAGTCTTTTTTTAAAAGGATTTCATTTTATTTGTTTGACACAGAGAGCACAAGGAAGGGAGCAGCAGAGGGAGAGGAAGAAGCAGGCTTTCCACCAAGCAGGGAGCCCCATGCAGGGCTTGATTCCAGAACCTGGGATCATGACCTGGGCTGAAGGCAGACACGTAATCGACTGAGCCACCCAGGCACCCCAAAAAAACCAAATTTTAAAGAAAAAGTATGATAATTAAAATCTAACTTCAATAGGTTAATTAGCATATGAATAATAAAATGCCACAAGTCACAAGAAAATGGGAAAATGTAAAAACATTTAATAAAAATGTAAGTAGGGGGCGCCTGGGTGGCTCAGTGGGTTAAGCCTCTGCCTTCTGCTCAGGTCATGATCCTGGGGTCCTGGGATGGAGCCCCACATCAGGCTCTCTGCTCAGCAGGGAGCCTGCTTCCCCCTCTCTCTTTGCCTGCCTCTCTGCCTACTTGTGATCTCTCTTTCTGTGTCAAATAAATAAGTAAAATCTTTTTAAAAAATGGAAATAGAATGAAAAGTTATAACCTAATTCAAATTTTGCAATAAAAATTACAGAAAAAAATTTAAATTATAGATGTGAATATTTGAAGAGAAATTTGATAATATATTTTCAGAATTTAAGCATTATATGGATCCCTAAACTAATAATGATATGACTCACCAGGGACTCAGTGACTTCTGAGAAGTGTTAATAGAAATTGAGGAAGACACAAAGAAATGGAAAAACGTTCCATGCTCGTGGGTTGGAAAAACAAATATTGTGAAAATGTCTATGCTACCTAAAGCAATCTACACATTTAACACAATCCCTATCAAAATACCATCAATTTTTTCCAAAGAAATAGAATAAATAATCCTAAAATTTATATGGAACCAGAAAAGACTCAAATAGCCAGAGGAATGTTGAAAAAGAAAGCCAAAGTTGGTGGCATCACAATTCCAGAAATAAATTCAAAACCATACAATGAAACATCAACATACTGAAAAAAATGAATATCTTAACATCAATGACGATGTAAGGACAACTAAAATATGACAAACCGAGAGCAGATTTCTCATCAGCAAATTCACAGGTTGAATAAAATAGAAAAAAAAAAAAGAAGTTTTATTTTATGTACAATGCATTCCTAAAAATGATATAAAGTGCTTGAAAATAAAGAAACAGAAAAATATGCTGTGTACTGACAAAATATATGAGTAGTAACCAAAAAATCAGGAAAAAGGAGTCTCTAATAAAACAAAACAAGAATATTGGGATGAGCAGGAATGATTGGTGGAGATATGGTAAAACTAAAGCCCTATCTCACCAAAAGTGTATCCTCAGAATATATGAATGCAAAATTTAACACACTTTTCAGGAGAAGTCTTAATAAACTCTCTCAGAAACAAACTGAACCAAACATAAATTAAAAAAAAAAAGTAGTAGATCGATGTTAAATTTTATTCATTAAAAAAAATCCTCATTATTCTCAGAATTTACCAAATAATTCAGGATGGCTAAGTAATCTATGAATACTTAATCAAAGATCATCTTCCCTTTCCTTCTACACGAAAAAGCATTGCAGGTTTGTTTGTTTTGTTTTTTTAAATATGAAGGTTGTCAAGGTATACCTCTAAAGCAAAGGTAGAAAAGGTACATATCTAAAACAAAAGAAGAAAATGTTCATTTTTACCCCTAAGTAAAAATATGGCAGGATTTTGGCAGGTTAAAGATTTTAAAGTTTAAAACTCATTTAAAGCTTCACTCTTTGAAAACATAATTTATTATAAAATTCATCAATTTCACAAACATGTTCTTTTCTGAGGCTAATCCACCCTGGAAGGAGACCCTGAGACTGAATTTTGATGCAAGTAGTTTCTTTGAAAGCTGATTATGGGAACTGCCATAGAGGGGGTAAGGGAGACAGTGCCTGGAAGGACGTGTTAAGATCTCTGGGCTATTGGTGTTCAATCCCGTGGGAACATCTGGGACAAAGTGGAAATCCTACATCAGACATGTCTTCTGAAAGGCATGAAATTGCCTTCATTTTTACTCAGGCACTGTTACTGGGCTGGTAAATTCTAGCACTTAGGACCTGCCAGGTGTAAAGCTAAAGCATGTTTTGGCCTGAGAAAACGCTAAGCAAAGAGTTTTAAATACTCATAGTAAGAAGCTGTGGTATCTAAAAGACTTGTGAGTGCTGGCATAAGCCAGAGCTCTGAGAGCATCTTCAACAGTTGTATCTTTTCCTAAGACTTGGGTTCTTTATATTTAAATGAATATTATTGCAAGACACAAAGCATCCACAACTTCTTCAAAGAGTTAATGAATTGACTTCAGAATAGAGTTAAACAAATCAGCATAGTTTCATTTACTGTGAATTGACTAGCTGGTTACTACTGTCATGTATGTGTATATTCATTATTATGTTAAGACAATAAATGTTAAAATATACAAAAAAATTTTCCTAGTAATTATTTATACTTGTGATTTTCTGCATAAATGGAAAAATAATATAATAAAAATACATTTTGCATTTGTTGCTTTAGATAAATTATCCAGCATGGAGTTTGTTTCTGTATATCCCAAGGCCTTTGGTAGTCATTATCCCCACCTCAATTAATTTCCTCATCATGTAATTTTGAAAAGTCTTTTTTTTTCATTAAAAAAAATCATTTAATTACTAATGTGGAGGAATAAAGGATAAAATATATAGTTTAGATATTATCTGCTATATATTCTAACAGATACTGGGCACTCATAAATGTTTATTTGAACAAATAAACAAATTTCAGTGAACACTTATTTCAGTTTGATGTTATGCTTTAAAAAGATAATTTATACTTGTTCAAGAAATTAAAATCTCAAATAGCCAAATTTTAGGTTCAAATAACTCTTTATTGGTTATTAATATGTATTGCTTTTATTTATTTATTTGTCTATGTTTGCTTTTAAATGTATAACTATAAAATATTTTAGGGTAAGCAAAGTAAAAAATTGAACAAAGCAACTCCAATATGTATTGCTTCTATAACAACTTTAAACTAATGTGTCATCTTAAATGAGAACAAATGTGTCATCTTAAATGTGTCATAACCATATATTTTCATTTGTTTCCTAAATTTCATGAAACATTCCTGTGAATTCATTATAAAATTATATTTTGATGATTTCATTCTGGATTAATGTTTCAACCTCCTGGCAAGGGAAAAAAGAATCTAAGTTTGTCTTCTGACTCTTTGTAATATTTCTGCTAAATGTAGTGAGGAAAAAATAATTTAAATTTTAAATTCATTTTAATTTCATTACTAAATACGCTTTAGGGAAAACATTTCTTCTCTGTCGAGATAATTAATAATTTTAAAGGGTGTTTTCAATATGTACTTGCCTGTAAGAAAATATATAATACAAAGGCTTGGGAAAACAAAAATTATATATTTCTAGATATGATATGCTCCATGTATCTATTGGGAATGTGGCTACATTAATATCCAAAATTAAACATAAAAGATACATACTCTTTTCACAAAGTCAGTCTCTGAGATAATAGCCTATTAATATAAAAAATAAAATATTTTGCTTCTATTTGCTTAACCAGTTTCTAATTTGTTTTTCAGAACTGCAGTAAGATACTTTCTGACACAAATGTTTTGCTTTGTGAACCCTCCCTCTCATATCTTCTCTCCTATCAACCATTTCCAACATGTATAGTGATTGTTTTCTGTGACGATTACTTTTTACCTCTGTTGGAAAACATTAAGTTTTTATGGAAAAGGGGGAACAAACCAGTGCTAAATAAAATGCATACTGAGTAAACTCATGCACTGAGCATGTTATTGTTTTTTTTTTTACAACCAATAACACAAGGTGGGTGGCAATTTTATTTTATGGTTTGTTTTATTTTGCTTTTTGACTTAATTATAACAATTTTGTTCTTAGGTGATTAAAAGATTCATAAATGTCACAAGGTGGTTGGCTGTGTGATGGGGGATGATGGAATGCGAAGAATGTGGCCAGGGCAGCCCTTGATCCCAAGTCAGCCTGCAGCACGGATCCACCTGATAAAACAGAATAATCTAATCATGAAACACATGACTTACTGTCTAAGGTCATAAGGTAGAAAGTAACCTTTCAATGAACATCTAAAGCTACTCTCAGAATAAAACTGAGTTATCAAGTGTAAAACTTTACAGATTGTATCTGAATAACTGTTGAAAATCAGTCGGGCATAAGGAAGGGAAAAGAATTGGCATGTTAGATCTAACTGGATTTGAACCTTGATTTTTGCCGTTGAAAAGAGATTGAATTTACCTGAAATATTTAAATACTCCAAAATTCCTCTTCCTATGTAAAATGTGTACACTAAACAATCTTTAGGTACATTCCAATAATTAAGATAATTAAGTAAGATAAAAAATGTAAAGTTCAAATGAGTGAGGTGATCCATAAAAGTGCTCTTTGTCATTATTGTTTTCATAATGTATATTTTAATAATAGTATAATTACAGTATTCCCCCTTTATCTGTGAGGATACATTGCAAGACTCCCAGTGGATCCCGAAAACACAGACAGCACTAAACTGCATATGTGCCATGTTTTTCCTATGCGTACAAACATATGATAAAGTTTCATTTATAAATCAGGTACAGCAAGAGATTAATCAATAATAATAAAATAGTATAATTAAAACAATGTAATAAAACTTATATGAATGTGCTCTTTCTCCGAATATCTTATTTCACTGTATTCACCCTTCTTGTGATGACATGAGACAATAAAATGCCTATGTGATCAGATGAAATGAAATGAATATCGGAGGTGTTGAAGCTACTCTTGGGTGGTCTAGCTCAGAAGGGGGATGATCTACTTCTAGGCTGCAGTTGGCCATGGCTGAAAGAAGCCTCAGAAAGTGAAATCATGGGTAAGAGGGCGCCCACTGTTATCTTATTTCGTAGGGATCTCTCCTTCAGTGTGTAGATACTGATGTGTGTTACTGATAACCTTTAAGCTTTAGCCATAAAGCCCATGACTAAAAGGTGGTTGTAGCAAAAAATAATATGAGCTTTATGAATGTACTTATAAAATTGAAGTTCTCTGAAGCCAAACTCTATAGTCCACTTTTTTTCATGCGTATCAAAAGCCAATTGAAGAATGCCTGCAAGTTTGTTGGCAACTACACTCTTAAGTGAAAGGCCGTCCGGAGCCTGGGTGGCTCAGTTGGTTAAGCCTCTGCCTTTGGCTCAGTCATGATCCCAGGTTCTGGGATTGAACGCTTCATGGGGCTCTCTGCTCAGCCCTCTCCCTCTGCCTGCCTCTCCTTCTCTTTCTCTCTCTGTCAAATAAGTAAAATCTTCAAAAAGAAAACAATTTCAATGCCATTTGTACTTAAATATTATGCTTTAGTAAGAACTGGTAAGTATTCTAAACTTTTATTTATCATTTATTTATTTGCCAGAGAGAGAGAGAGAGAGCACAAGCAGGCAGAGGCAGAGAGAGAAGCAGGCTCCCTGCTGAGCAAGGAGCCCGATGCGGGACTCGATCCCAGGACTCCGGGATCAAGACCTGAGCCAAAGGCAGCAGCTTAACCGACTGAGCCGCCCAGGTGTCCCAAGAGCTGGTAAGTATTCTAACCAATTATACAAACACTGGGTGCTGTCATATTGGTTTGGTTAAAGTGGCTCAGAAATTATTGCAGCCAAATGAAGATTTTTATTTGTTTTGGGAATTCTATTTGGGAATGTAGATTGCTATAATGATATAAAGATGCAGCAGAAATCATTTTATACTTTGTCATAGCTCCATTAAATTATATAACCCAGAGCATGGCTTTAGTGGGACTAGTGAAGCAGACCCTGAAGTTGGAACCTGTTCTTAGAGGTTCTCAGCTAACTCTGCTTCTCACAGCTGAAAGTCCAATGAGGGAGATCTGAACAACGCACCTCCATGGCTGACACAGGATTATCCCAGGCACTGAATTATGACAGAGTGCTGGATAACTGGTGGATAACACACTTCAAATAATTAGTAATCTTTGTACCTTAAGATAGGAGTAAACAAAACCACCTCTTTGAGCATAATTGCATCGCTTTAACACACACTAATTAAGTCTTATAATGATATTTGAATAGCCCCAAAATTTGAATTTATGTCCCCTGCAGCCCATTAATTAATATTAACTCCCTTTTCTGAAAGTGTTTTACCATGTCCCTCACTGACACCAACATCAAATTTTATGAAGCGGTTGATAAAAATTTGCAGAATAAGTTAACAAAAGAATATGGCCAAAATCCTTGTTTAAATTATATTCAAAATAGGCTGTCCTATGTGAAAGATAGCTACTCTTTATGAAAACATTTCCTTAATAATATTCCCCAGGGCAAGGACATTAATACTTTGGAGAAAATCAGTGAATGTTTGCTGAAATCATGAAATGATTAATTTTTTTGTAAATCAGTATCAAATTACGTTAATTGGTAGAATATTCCATAAGTAAAGGACACATGTATATAAAACCAGTGTTCACAGAGCACAGCTTCACGGGGATGAACAGCCAGTACATGGTTCAACATTTTATTAAAATATGTGACATTACTTTCTAATTTATCTGCCCACCTCATTAGTTGTTCCACCTTCTCTAATGGTGAGGTTTATTGCAAGCATTGGTGCTTTCCATATGGTAATTAGTATTTGTTGAATAAAGAAACACTGATGGGTAGAGTAAAACACAAGAATAGAAAGGGAAGGCTAACTCCTTCTCTTTGGGCAAAGAACTCACAGGGATTATTGGGACATTTCTTCATCTGAAAGACACACTTAACAGACAGTCTCCACTCTTTATTTGTTGAATATCCAGAATTAAAACAAGGATTTGGAGAAAATTTCAGAGTAAAGATCAAAATGAAATGGTATAGATTAAATAATTTTCAAGAATAATTTTGAAGGCTTTTTCTAATCAGGACATTAAAGTTCCGTGAGTATTTCATGAATACTAATTTTAATTCCTGTTCTCTACAACGAGTGTGTACTCAAGAAAATTATAACCTCTTCTAGGTTTTGTTTTTGTTTTTCCCTAGAAAAGAACTGGCAACAGTTAAGAGAAAGATGAATTCCCAATACCTGGTCTCTGGTAGTGGCAAAAACCCACACAGTACTTTTGTGCCTCAAGTATGTTCTCTACCAGAAACTCTATTGTACAGAAGCATTTTCCTCCATCTAAAAGGTCCCTTAAAGTAATTGCTACTGCAGAGGCAAACATTCTGATTTGCACTGACTTCCAATATTTCCTGCAGGCATGCAAGACCCTAAATGCAGTTTTCTCATCTAAAAACATGAGTTTATAAACTCTAGATTATTGATCATTTCTGCTATTGGGTAGATATTATTGACTAATGCAGGCATTCTTACATAATGCTCTCCCATTAAGGAAATCTGGACTAAGAGTGAAAATATACCATGGGTCTGCCTTGATACACATTTTTCCATTTTAAAGATACTGAAATTGAAGCATACTGAGATTTTAAGTGTGGTGGATAAAATTACATTAAGAATGAATACTACAAATTAAAATTGAGGTCCATTAAGAATCCAAAATCAAACATAGCAATAAAATTTGTATAACTAGTTAAATGAAATGTTTAAGCTCATACATTGAAAAAGAACCTATACAATAGGGAAAAGATGGTCTCTTCAACAAATGGTGCTGGGAAAACTGGACAGCTACATGCAAAAGAATGAAACCAGACCAGTTTCTTGTACCATACATAAAAATAAACTCAAAACGAATTAAAGATTTAAATGTGAAACTTGAAATCATTAAACTCCTAGTAGAAAACATAGGCAGTAATTCTTTGACATCAGCCATAAAAATTTTTTTAGATATCTCTCCTCAGGCAAGAGAAACAAAAGCAAGATTAAAGTATTGGGACTACACCAAAATAAATAACTTTTACACGGTGAAGAAAACCATCAACAAAATGAAAAATGGGAGAAGACATTTGCAAATGATATATTCAAAAAGAGGTTAATATCTAAAATGTATAAAGATATTATGCAACTCAATACCAAAAAGCTAATAATCTGGTTAAAAATGGGCAGAGGACCCAAACAGACATTTTTCCCAAGAAGACATACAGATGGCCAAAAGGCATATGAAAAGCTGTTCCTTACCACTAATCATCAGGGAAATAAAAATCAAAAACTACAATGAGTTATCACTTTACACCAATCAGAATGGCTAAAATCCAAAGTTAAAGAAATAACAAGTGTTTGTGAGGATGTGGAGAAAAAAGGAACCCGCATGTGCTATTGGTGGGAATGCTGATTGATGCAGCCACTGTAGGAGGCAGTATGGAGATTCCTCAAAAAATTAAAAACAGAATTTCCATATAATCCAGTAATTTCACTACTGGTTGTTTACCATATGTATGCACACACACACACACACACACAGAACACTAATTCAAAAAGATATATGTAGCCTTATGCTTATTGTAGCATTATTTACAATGGTCTAGATATGGAAACAACCTAAGTGTCCATGGCTGGATGAATGGATAAAGAATATCACCTATATCTATGTCTATGTCTATGTCTATATCTATATCCCCCACACAATGGAATACTACTCAACCATAAAAAAGATGGAAATCTTGCCATTTGTGACAACATGGATAGACTTTGAGAGTATCATGTTAACTGAAATAAGACAGAGATAGACAGATACCTATTGTTTCACTTATATGTGGAATCCAAAATCAAGGCAAACTAACCAAACAAAACTAATAGATATAGAGAACAGATTTGTGGTTAGGAAAGGGGAAGGGTTTTGGGGGCTGAGGGAAAAGGGTAAAGGGAGTCGATTATATGGTGACAAATGATAATGACTTATTATGATAGCATTTCATTGCATAGTATATGCAAATATCAAATTATTGTGTGACATACTTGGAACTAATATGTTATATATTAATTTTGCCTAAAAATTCTTTGTCTGTTTCCTATTGCTGCTGTTGGGAATTACTATACAACCCAAATGTGTTCTCTTAAACTTCTGAAGCTCAGAAATCTTAAAGCAGTTTCACTGGGCTAATGGCAAAGTTATACTTGGATGTGAAAATATTACATAATATAGGTCTAAAAGTATATTCAATTATTTTCTGAGAACTTGATTCTGGCTCTTCCTATTATACTTCAAACTGTACTGTTATTACCAGTAAGTATCAATAATCCAATGTCTGTTGCTTTCTCTAAGGAATCTTTCTGAGACAGTCCTCAATTGAAATATTTTCTCTCTTTTTTATTTTCAGTTGATATGGTTAAACATTAGTACTCATCCTTTTTCAATTGAACATTTAACAGAAATCTGAAATATATACAGAGTCTGTCCTTTGAGGAGCTTCTTTGAGAAGCATGTAAATTGGTGTGTTTTACAGATAATATTCCAATTATTTCATGTTAATGAGAGTTCCTGTGGTATCAAACACAAATAAATATATAAAAGGGCAAGTATAGACTGCTCATGTTAATATGGCAAGAAACAAAGATTAAGATCAATTTAGAGTTGTCTACTGTAACACAAGACAAAGTGTATACTTTCCTTTTTACTTATTTTACATGATATTCAGAACAGTCATTAGAGTTTCAACCTAAATCACTAATATTGAAGCTGTAGGATCCTTACTTAAGCAGCACTGTTTTATTTATGAAATAGATCATTGTTTCAAAAATCCTATTTCAGAAGACTAGTCCAACCCTATTTACAGTGACTACTACTCTGACTAGATAATTATAATTTATATTATAATTAAAATGTTCAGATTGGTTTTATTCTCTGCTAGATTGTAATGAAGCTTTATGGGTAACTATAATTAACCTCCATTGATATTAATTATACACATTTAGGGATTTTGAAATTGCTGATCATGCAGTTCTCTTCAAGATGCATAGGGCAGTGTGAAATAAAGAATATACACAGCAGGGCTTGCAGCCATAGTCTATGTGGTGAACAAAAATAGATAGTTGCTAGAAGTGACATGCAGAGGTTATTCAGGTCATGCTCATTATAAATTATTTCATTTTCTGCCTGCTAGGTATATGAAAGCCATATATGATGTCACACATTTTCTCCAAAGTAGCTCAGGCTCTCAGTAGCTCAAGCTACTTAGCCAATCTGTAAGAGGTAGATGACACTGTTCAATTTTCTATCAGTGACTTTCATCCTCTCCAAGGTTAGCCCAAGAGATCCAGTAAGATTCTGTTCCAGAAGAGAACATAATGGGAACTAAATCTTTATGCAGTGCCTTTATGTTTGAAATGTCAGGGCAAATGCACATCCATCTCCCCTACTTCTTCCATTACTCCCTTTGTTATAATCCACTCCTAAAGTGCTTTCTTTCTTTGGTTCTAATAAAGGCCCTGATTTTGTGTTTACTAACATCAAGAGCAGAAGCACAATAGGGTGCATAGTTCACCAGAACTACTGCTTAAAATAGACAAAGGGGAGCCCTCTTACAGTGTTGGTAGGAATGCAAACGGGTGCAGCTGCTCTGGAAGACAGTAGGGAGGTTCTTCAAAGAGTTGAAAATAGAGCTACCCTATGACCCAGCAATTGCACTACTGGGTAATTACTGAAAGGATACAAACAGTAATCGGAAGGGGTATTTGAACCCCACTGTTTATAGCAGCAATGTCCATGGTAGCTAAACTATAAAAAGAGCCCAGATGTCCACTGACAGATAAATGGATTAAGAAGATCTGGTTAGGGACGCCTGGGTGGCTCAGTTGGTTAAGCAGTTGCCTTCGGCTCAGCTCATGATCCCAGCATCCTGGGATCGAGTCCCACATCAGGTTCCTTGCTCGGCAGGGAGCCTGCTTCTCCTCTGCCTCTGCCTGCCTCTCTGTCTGCCTGTGCTCGCTCCCGCTCTCTCTGAAAAATAAATAAAATAAAATCTTAAAAAAAAAAAAAAGAAGAAGATGATCTGGTTACACACACACACACACACACACAGGAATATTACTCAGCCATCAAAAAGAATGAAATCTGAGTCCTTGGGCTGCCTGGTGGAGTGAGCACCAGGCCTTCCTCCCACCAATGGAGCCTTCCCTTTCCTTGAGGTGTCATCCTCCCAGCTGTTCGTGGATAAGGCACCCAGAAACCAGGTTTTATGAGAAGACTTTTGTTTTTGGAAATGGCCTGCAAGAAGGAGAAGTTAAAATCAAGCAAGAGCAGTTGATGAACAAGATTGTGGCAGACTCTGAGAGCACTAGCCCCCTGAAGTCTTGCATTATTGCCTTGACTGCCAAGATCAGCAATTATGAAGAAAAGATGCAGAAACATTGAAAGGACAAAGTCCACGAGCATTATCTGTGGATGAGCATCAACCAGAGGAAAAAGATGCTCAAAAACCTCCATAAGACCAACTATAGTTTCTTTGGGAAGACATGCCAGGAACTGAGGATTGAGTACACCTTGCCCCTCTGTACCACCAAAAAGGCCACCAATGCTGGGCATCCAAGAAGATCCTGTGCATTTGGGTTTTCCAGGAGGTACAAAATCTCAAAAAGCAAAAAAGGGCCTTACAAGCTAGAGCAGCAGCAGCCTGGAAATGTGGCAGAAGAACCCAGACAGCCTTCCAAAGCTGGAAGAGAGAAAATCAAAGAAAACCAATAAATCTTATTAGAGTCAAAAAAAGAATGAAATCTTGCTATTTGCAATGACAAGGATGGAACCAGAGGGTACTATGTTAAGCAAAATAAGTCAGTTAGAAAAAGACAATTATCATATGATTTCACTCATATGTAAGATTTAAGAAACAAAACAGGATCATAGGGGAAGGGAGGGAAAAATAAAATAAGACCAAATCAGAGAAGGACACAAACAATAAGAGACTTTTAACTATAGGAAACGAACTGAAGGTTGCTGGAGGGAAGGTGAGTGGGGAATAAGGTAACTGAGTTATGGGCATTAGGGAGGGCATGTGATGTCAGAGCACTGGGTGTTCTGTGCAACTGATGAACCCCTAAACTCTACCATTGAAACTAATCATACACTATATGTTAATTCAATTCAAATAAAATAAATTTTTTAAAGATTTTATTTATTTGACAGACAGAGATCACAAGTAGGCAGAGAGGCAGGCAGAGAGAGAGAGAGAGAGAGAGGAAGAAGCAGGCTCCCTGCTGAGCAGAGAGCCCTATTCGGGGCTCAATCCCAGGACCCTGGGATCATGACCTGAGCCAAAGGCAGAGACTTTAACCCACTGAGTCACCCAGGCGCCCCCAAATAAAATAAAAATTTTAAAAGGAACAAGAAAAATATAACAGTATTATGTTTTAGAACTAGCCTAAGAAAAGAACCTGGATTACACACTTTCTCTCTGTTGTTGTGGAAATGTGACATTTTTGTTTTATGTTCAGTTAGCCAACATATAGTACATCATTAGTTTTTGATGTTATGTTCAATGATTCATTAGTTGCATATAACACCCAGGTCTCACTACAATTTCTTTTGACCAAGAACACCTGTCTTTTGCTTGCATCCTTCTCTATCCTCCTCTTTCACTACTTCTAATACCTAATGAAATACCTATTTCACTCAATGCATTTAGTCACCATAGATGGGGTAAAAACCACCACCTTTAGGAGTGGTTAGGGACAAAGACCAGAAAACATCTATGGGAGGTATGCCTATACAAACATAACTGTGAAAAATTCAGTTTAATTTAAAGTACCTTTAACCTTAACCCCAAGCCATCTCAACACAATTTCAAATTTCATGTTTTTCAAAATTAACAACTCCAGCAGCCAGAGGGCATGAATTAGTGCCAGGTAATGGGAACTTTCCTATTGTTATGGATCAAAAATTCATATTTATCTCCCTAACTGCTTCTTCCAGTAGGCGATACGGTACTCTTTCTGTAATTTGGGACCTGCATTTTTTTTCTTTACCCAGGTTATTCTCAATAGCTTAAAATCATTAATATTGACACTGCATGATTCTTACTCAAGTTGCACTGTTTTATTTATGAAATAGATCATTGCTTCAAAAATCTTATTTCACAGACTAGCCCAATCCTATTTATAGTGACTCCTACTCTGACTAGGTAATTGATACTAACAGTTAGGTCTGAAACTATGCAGGACCTTAGGTATTACACTGCTACTAGGACAGCCTGCTGCAGCTTTACACACATGTGCGCACACACACACACATACACACTCACACTCAAGTAGGTATACCCCGCTTTTCAAAAGGTCATACTAGGCTACTTTGCTTTTTTGAGAAACCTACATCCGTATGTGTTTTTGCTAACTAAAAGAAATGTGAAAAGGACTTTCACTTTTACAGGAAAAGGTGAAAAGTAAAAATAGCATTCAGCATGATGCAGCAAACTCATCCCCAGCACCCAGAGTGCCCTCCCAAGCTCTTTCTCCAGGAACTACACCCAGCATCTCAAACCACTGAACTGTCTGTGAACATCTACTTTGCCTCAATTTATTTTGTGCATTCTTAGCAAGATGTGCCCTAAGTTTCCAGAAAAGCTTAAGAGAGGTGTTTTTTTTTTGTGGGGGGGAGGGGTCTGGAAATGTTTAAAAATTTTAAATATAAATTAATGATAACTGTTTCTTCACCTAAGTTGTTTCAGCCTACGGAAGTTTTCATAGGAAAGCTCTTCTCTCATTTAGCAGAAGACTCCGGTATAGATGTATATATGCATACACACACGTATGTATGTACATGTACATACATGTGTTTACATATGTGTCTGTACAGAGAGTATGTGTGGGTCTTTCTCTCTATAACAATCTACTTCTATATCATCTATATCCACATGTGTCTACCCTCTATTAACAGGAGCACCATATTTCTGGATCAGAAAGTAGATTTTTTTATTTACTCACAGAGCAATCTGAGCAGCACCGATTCCCTGTGCCCCAGTCCTCTGTGGGGTAATGCAATGAGAGCAAAATGTCCCTGCATGCTGCAGCTGCACCAGAGGAGATGCAGCTATGAACCCTGGAGCGTGTGTAGGGCAGCTTGTACGTCCAACCACTCTTCCACTGGAGATAGAGTGAAGGAGACCTTTGTTCTGGGATACAGACAAATCCCCTCTGGGAAAGGATAAGGGAGATGGAGAGAAGGTCTCTAGCTCTGAAAGGTAAAGAAATGACTCCGAATTTATTGTACTTAGAATCTGAGTGAATGGATCCAGTGAAGAGGCCACTTTATATTCCCTTGTAGTATTACACAATGTCTAACTTCCAAGTCATGTTTCCCATTCAATCCTCCGTAAACCCAAGAACCAGTGTCCTTTGCTCTCAAAGCTCTGACCATGAAGAAACATAAAAAAAAAGATTCATGGAGTGTTGTTTTCAAACACCAACATGGGATGTTTCCATAGATACTTTGTAATTGTGGGATCCCAACTCTAAAATATACTTCCTTATTCCAACTTATTGCCATTAAACTAACAGCATTCTCTTCCCTCCAACCATTCTAGATACCTAACATAATTTTTCAATAATCTTAAATAATTACAACCCAGTGGTTTACGGAGGGACAATATTTTTGCATTACACAGTCTGCCCAAGTTCTGATATGGAGGTCCTTAGATGTTGATCTAAGTGTTGAAGCCATCTTCTCTCATTAAGGGAGACCACTGACATTTTTGAGCAGGAGTGTGTCCATAGTGTTAATTTATGATGATTATTTCAGTAGCAATTGGTTTGAAATATAAATGTGGAGAAACAGGAGACTGGGGAAATACATTAGAAAATATTGCAGTAATCCAGGTATAAGATGATATATTTATGAACTAGAGTGGAAATAAAAGTGATGAAAAGGAGGAAGTTAAAGCAGGAGACATTCAAAGGAAAGAGCTGATACCTGAATTTGGAAGTATGGCTATAATCACCAATACTCAAGTGGTGGGGAAAATGAAAATATATTTACTTATAATTAAAGGGAAAGGAAGATGATGTTAGATTTGGTGGGAACAGAGAGCTTTTAGAAATGTTATGTTTGAAATGTTAGAGTTAGAGAAAGGTACAATACTCTGGAGTGTCACTACCAGAACACTGGGCTGTAGAGATCATGGGCATGGCAAATGCATTTATATTTATGTTATTTCCATTAGAATAGTTAGTTTATCCCTGGTCTTATTCACTTAATGAAGCTATTTTTCTGGCGGAAACTTACTCTCATAGACAAGTATGTCATGCCTTTCTTATGAAGTCTTCACACATTTCTAGCTGTGTCATTATTTTCAGGAACATTAACTGTCACAGGTAGTATCAAAACTTTACAGGTTTTTGTCCTCTGAAATCTCTGTAATATGTTTTGTGTAGGTGTTTCAGGGGATATCTTTTTGTCTTAAAAACTAAATTGCACACAGTTCAATCTCATTCCATTAGGGATATTACATCATGGGTGTTTTCCTTCTCTGTGGATTAGTTGTATACTTAAGTTAAATTGAATCAGTATAATTATATTTCTAATGATTTCACTTTTCCTGTGTAATACTTATGCATTTTATGAATGAATAGAAAATGTACTTCTAACATTATTTAATGACTAATTGTTCCTTGTAAGTATTATTCCCAAAAATGTTTTCAGTAATCATCGGCTGTTTTCCTTTTCTGTAACACATAGGGCACAATAGGATGTCAACACAGACCTTTAGAGTTTTTACCTCCTTTGGATTTCATGTAAATGATAGGCATTAAAACTTTTAACAACTTTTCAAATTATCTAAAATGATACAACTAATATTTGGTTGTAATTCAAGAACAAACATGTATAAAACCTTGAACTAATCTAATTATCTGATTTATTTTACAAAAATCAGTTATACTTAATACACGAGCCTACCATTAGAATGTTCCTGGTACTTTAAGGGAAGGTATGGTGCATTGGTATGTTATATCTGAAGCTAATAGTAGTCTCCAGGAACACCTTTGTTGAATGAACAAATAACAAAGGTGAACACTTACGTGATAGGTAGTAAACTGTCAAAGAAGGTACTACAATTACTAAGTGGGTCAAACCAAGAAACTGTCATATTTTTCCAACTACAGACCCTCAGACCAGGTAAAACTGCGTGTGCCTAGGGACGCGTGGTGGCTCAGTCTGTTAAATGCCTGACACTTGATTTCAGCTCAGATCATGGTCTCCGCGACATGACATTGGGATTCTCTCTGTCCCTCTCCCTCTGCCCTTCCCCCTCTTAAAAATGCATGTGACAAATGGTTTAGTCTAGGCATGCATATATTCTGTCATGAAGGGAAGCAGATAAACATAGTAATGTCAGGTATCTAGATAAAATCATTAATATAGTTCTGACTTGATGATATACTTTTGTGACTTCTTTGGTGGGCTTAAATATGCATTGGGGGGGGAGTCTCAAGTTATCACCCAGTCTAATGTTGTTTTTACTGAAATGAAAATATGCAACAATAAACTTCCATGACTCAGATTTTGAAATATGCCACTTTAAAGGAAAAACATTTTAAGAGGCATAGTCTTGATGTTGGAAATCTGCAAAGAGAACTAGATTATAATGATGTATAAACTCATAGCAGAGTTAGTATAAAATCAAATCTTATCAACCTATATCCTTGAGATACAGAAATTGTTTGATTAAATTAAAGTGTATTTTTAGGCATCTTTTACCATATATTTCAATTGTGTGCTCTTTCTCTACCAATAATAAGCTGAATGAGCTAGGAGAGAATTAAATATCAATATACTTGTAGGAATACTTCCTAGTTTTGAAATGGCTTATTTGTGGAAATGACTTTAGGGGACTCATATGAAGAATGCCATGGAAGCAACCTTAGGATAAGTCATTTGTTTCTCTGTAATCTGCCTTATTGTTTATCTTGTTAAGAAACTTGTTGACCAATTCGGTTGGATCTTCTGGCACCTGACAGGGGCCTCATCAGTCACTGCACAAGCTTTGGCCTACAAACTCTTTTACGGGATTCAGGAGGGATATGGATTTAAATTTTAAACTGGTTTCTGTCAGTGTGACAAATGAACACCAGAAAATTGTAGGACAATGGTGGAATGTTGAAATGCATGCCAGAAGCAATGGGCCAATCTTCAAGGGGCATCGACAAAAATAGCTTTAAAGCATCTCCAGGTTATATACCATGACCTTCATTCTATGTCCAAGGCATACGGACAGCTACAGAAGCTTTCAATTCTGCATCATATTCACAAGTAACATAACTGACTGCTCAGAGTACTTAAATCCATTAGAATGGAAAGCCTGTTAATAAAGCATTAAATTTCTGAGCATCAATTTTTTCAAGAGTTGAATAACAAAGAAGAACCTAACAAATTCTTAAGATAATGACATCTAAAATTCTCTCCCAGTTTGTTTTTCCCAGATTCATTTGCTTTATTCCTTTACTAGTTATATGCAATGTAATACTCTGAAGTGCGCTATCTTATGCAGATTTTAAGAATATGTTTTTGCCCGAAAGAACCAGAAAAGATAGATTATTGCATCTGATAAAGTGCATTTTAATAGATCTAGGGACTCATAAGAGAAATAACTGAAGCAGTAACTGTGATGTTATCGGAGGGATCCCAGTGGGGCCTGCCTCAGGGCTTGGATTCCATACTTAGGAGTCAAAGTAGAAGAATGCTGGGCTATTGTTTCTGAGAGAGAGAGGGGGAGAGAATCTTCATGGAGTCTTGGGTGCTTAACGGAAAGAGCCACTCAGACGTCCCAAGAGCCTAATTTTATAACATGACAGATAATAAGGGATACAGATGGCTGGAAACATGTGTTTGCTTTTATTAACATTTTTTAGCCATTAGAGTAAGCGTTCAGATAAGTCTTCAAATTCCGATGCCACAATTTAATACTTTGCTGCAAATGCAATGTTGTCTTTCTTGTTTATTATATAAAAACTATATTTCCTATACGAATTTATCTAAAGTAGAAATGATTTAAGCCATAGAGCCACCAAATATTTGAATCATATTAAATATATATATGACATAGGATAGTGAGCTTCAGTTTCTAAAGGATTTGTATTACTCTATTGATATCATTGATATTCCTGAACATGGTAAATGAAACTGCTATAGTAAACAATAAAGTAGGCCTGGTAAACTAATTTTAGCAACCTCGTACATCTCTAGTCAGTTCAAATCTGTATGACTTGCAGATCAAACTGATCCTCTGGGGAGTCTGAGGAAACAGCATCTCTTTATAATCATCCTGCTAGCTATAGAATTTATTTATGTAGTATTGCTAAAACATCATAAGGGCTATAAAATATATCACTAATCAATTTCATACAGAAATAATGATAATGACAAGTAGCTAAGGTGAACTCTGTTATAAAATGCACATACTACAGAAAATTGTGGTAGCAGAGCTATGAATTGATACACTGAACTAAATACATTAGCAATATGTTGTTTAATTTTTCTTTAGAGTATGGGAACATATGTAAATGTGAAATATAAATATATGAAAGAATAAGGGAAAAAAGGTTTGGGCCATGAGCTAATTCAAATATTAAGAAAAGTGGAATATTAAAAAAAGGAAGATAATAGAACACAAGACTGTAAAAATTTCACCAGAAATATAGGTTCAAGTAAAACAAATGAATGAAGGTAATAAAGTGAAATTAAATGTGCTTTAATTTTCTTTCAACATCTCAGAGTTCTGAGCAGAATTACATCTACCCCATAAACTTGTTTAGCAAATATTCATTAAAATGAAATATAATGATGATTGTTGCCAAAAGTGAATAGAATTGCTCTTCTTTCTAAATATTGTGTTGTTGATTATATGGAAAAGTCAGGATCTAAAGCCAAAATTTCTCGACAATCAAATAAAAGCAAAACCATCTTTGGCAATCCTGGTCTAAAAACCAACCTAGAAATCATTTAAACTCAAATTAACCTTCAAATTTCCTTAGCAAGTTGTGATGTTGAAGACCTACACACTTTTTCTCATATGCTCGGCCATAATTCAACTGAAGCTCTTCTCTAGCATTGAAAGAGATAGCTCTTTTGTTTTGCAACAGCTGAAGTAGTTGTCTTACACTGGGGGGCTTTATATTAAATTTAAAAATTTCCTTAAATATCTAGAATCACTTTCAGCATTAGGAGAGATCTAATTCTAGGCCAGGGGTTTCTGAACCTAAGGGAATGAGCAAATCTAATTATTTCAAGCTCATTTTGGGGTATAAATTCAGTAAGTGGATTGATAATAAGAATTGTCCAGGCTATTTAATTGCTATTTCTATCTTTGAAAAAAATCCCAGTCTGTCTTTTTCCAAAGTCCCTGCATATACAGTCAAGAATATTCAATGCAGTTAAGTTAAATGTATGTGTGATGTGATTCCACAATATAATTTTTATAGTATTTTGTCTTTATGTTAAATTCCCTTTCTTAAGGTTATCTTATTGTTTTTACCTTTACAAAAACATGGATATGTCTTTCCTCCCTAAATTTGTCCTAATGATTCCTTTGAATTAGATCAAGAGAGTTGCTTATTTCCATATCTGATATCCTGATTAATTCTGGCATAGTAAAGCGCTAGAAGAGATAAGGACATTTTCAAGGGGATTACGATTTTACTTAAGTGAGTAGAGATGTGTAAAAATAATTTCAGTCTCACTTGGGTCAATGCAATTTACTTTTTTTTCAAGATGCCAGGTGGATTCCTGTGGACTTATGTGAAATGTTTCTTATGCTGTATCATAAGCAATAAGCATTGGTTATAATTCTTGCTCTTTTATACTTGAGTCATTTACAACAGAAATTTCTATCTGCTTTGCACTTAAGAGTATTAAAAATCCATCTTTTATAAACCTAAGCTATTTTATACCTTTTTGTAAAAAATACGGTATATAAGAGATATACATTTAAAATCTCATTAAGTGTCGGTTAAAGACTCTAGAAAAACCAATTGATGAATAGTAGAGAGACACATGGCAGCTTTGAAACATTTTAAATGTTGACACCAGTTTTTCTCCACCATTTCACAGACTGTGATCTGATAATATTCTCTCTTTTTTTCAATATTTTATTTACTTATCCGACAGAGAGAGAAATCACAAGTAGGCCAAGAGGCAGGCAGACACAGAGGGGGAAGCAGGCTTCCCGCTGAGCAGAGAGCACGATGTGGGGCTCGATCCCAGGACCCTGAGATCAATCAGGACCTGAGCGCAAGGCAGAGGCTCAACCCATTGAGCCAACCACACGCCCCTGATAATATTCTGTCTTGATGAAATTGTTGGCTTAGGGACTATGACACATCTCCGGTTTTTGCTTTTTCTTCTAGTGAAACTCCAGCAATAATGGTACCAAGGGATTCTGGAGTGGTGTTGAAGAGAAATTGCTTCATACCGAGGCAATAACGGAGACTAACTGAATAGAGGGTTCGGATGAACTGAACACTGGTGGTAGATGAGAAGAATGAAAATATCAGAAGGGCTGAGAGAAAGCATTCCTGTCTGAGGAACCAGAGAAGGAGAAGGTCAACCTCTGAAGAATATAAAGAGCTAAGTGATGAGAAAATAACTGAGAGGAGAATGGGAAGGGACAGGCTGAAAACATATGCAGACTTTTCAAAGTTCCAGTCCAACTAAGTAGTTTGGGCTTTATTTTAAAGACTAATTCACTGTAGACTGTCCTTTTTTATAAAGTGAGGATAATTCTATTATATATTGCTTAAGTTGTTACAATAATAACTTCAATACAATGTATTAGACACTGTTTAAAAATGTGTTTAGTATTAAAACTCCTTTTTTGATAGAGATACCAGCATCTCCATTTTATAGATGAGGATTGAGTCAGAGAAAAATAAATTTTACGAGTCACACACTTTGGACATGCATGCACTTCTTAAATGTCAGAACCAAATTTTATACTGAAGCAGTCTACTGCTAGCTGCTGGATTCCTAACCACACATATACTAGACTCTTTCAGGACTAGATGAGATTATGTATGTGACGAAGGAATGTCACCCCTCTGCTACTGTTTATGTCCTATGCTCTAAAATAAACACCTCTCCTTAAAAATCTTAACTCTTTTAAATCCTGTACAAATTTTTATAATCTTGTTCAAAAGCTATAAGCCCTTGCTTCTTTTCCTCAGCCTCTGTAGACTCTCATACCTGTACCAATGGTTACCTTCTCCTCAATTTCAATATCTCACCCCTCCTCTGTCACTTAACATCAAGTAAAATAAAATAATAACAGAAAATGTGTAAATAGCCTCAGCTTCCTACCAATTAAGGTTAAAATTTTGTCTCTCTCACCCACTATAGGTGCCCCAATTCATATTCTAAGGATATTTAAATAATTCTTATGACTAGATTTTCTGACCAGTCTGACTAATGCACTTAATACCCAACTGCATTTTCTTATAGAAAGGGATATTACTAGAGATTATAAAAAGTTGGGGCACCTGGGTGGCTCAGTGGGTTAAGCCTCTCCCTTCTGCCCGGGTCACGATCTCAGAGTCCTGGGATGGAGCCCCGCATCAGGCTCTCTGCTCAGCAGGGAGACTGCTTCCTCCTCTCTCTCTACCTGCCTCTCTGCCTACTTGTGATCTCTGTCAAATAAATAAGTAAAATCTTAAAAAACAAAGTTAAAGAAATATGTCAAATGGCTATGACAATGGGGCAAAACTATGTTACAAATGTCAAGAATGTGTATATCTTGTCCAAATAATTGTTTTCAAATAGGTGAAGAGTCAAGAATTCATTAAAAAAAAAATTAAAGCACAGTTTTGAATCATGTCAAAATGCAATTGTTTAAAAAGTTTTCCTTTTAGATTTAGTTCTACAAATTAATCTCCTCAGCAAGAGAGACTATTTTTGTTTTTGTTTTTCTTATTTCAGTTTTGTACCCTTTAAACTGTTTATTTCATTATTATGAGTTTTAGTGGTTCAGAAATATCTGCATTTTTTGGTAATATAAAATTATTTTCTCCTTTCGTACATTGTTCGATAGAAGTGCTTTGCTATGATTCTCAATACAGTCACTATAGTTCTTCCAATCCAATAGTTTGAATTTAGATATAAATAAAAAGTAGATTCCAACAGTAGATGAGACATTCTGTTCAAAACAGACATGACCATAAACCAAAAACATACTTGGAAATGTTTTGAAGTCTATAGAAATCCAAGAAGCGGGGCACCTGTGTGGCTCAGTCATTAAGTGTCTGCCTTCAGCTCGGGTCATGATCCCAGGATCCTGGGATTGAGTCCTTCATCTAGCTTCCTGCTTAGCCAGAAAACATGCTTCTTCCTCTCCCGCTCCTCCCTGCTTGTATTCCCTCTCTTGCCATCTCTCTCTCTGTAAAATAAATAAATAAAATCTTAAAAAAAAAAAAAAAGAAGTTATAATGCAAAAATTATCTCAAGATCATCATCACTATCAACTCAATTCATTTACAGATAGGCCTTTGCTATTTTTTTTGGTTTTGTTTTGTTGAAACATGCTAGAAAATGATGTGGAATTTCAATTTCATTATTCATTAGGTATTTGCTTCCAACTAAGATATATTACAAATAAGTTAGTTTTGATACTTTGGTCATGTCCTCCTAATCCAAACAATGATTCCTTACTGAAACAAAGCCACACCTTTGATCTAGTCTACTTTTAAAATTACAAATCCAAACGTCCAACTGTAGTTTTTCTTCACATACAACTTAGTTTTTTCTTCTAAACAGAGTTCATATCCTCCTATTTTCTTCCTAGGGAATCTGTAAATAATCCCAAAATATCTGTTTTACCACACAACAGAATTACAATTTCCCTGTACATCAAATTAAAAATTATTTTATCTCATCCATTTTAGATATTGTATTTTTAAATTATGATTTCACATATCTAACATGATTTAATTTTGTTTCTTTACCCTTCCTTGAAACATTAAAAATATAAATGTGATTTTGTCATGGAACAGAGGGATACATGTTGAATATTCTTTACTGAATGTACTTGGAATTATTATTGAATGGTATCTAACTTTCTCTTGTTAGAAAAATATTAAGATTGTCTTTAAAATACTTAAATTCTTACCTACAAGTTTCCTTATAGTGAAAAACAAACCAACCAACCCAGCATTTCCTTTAATGTATGGAAGATCTTTGATTTAGTCCTAAATGATCTTTAATTGGGAGTAATAACATATGAATGAGTTTGAGACTGTGAGGGTGGATGTGTTAAATTTTTTTTAAGAATCTAGCTTAATAGCACACTTAGCCTTTGTCTGATTCAATAAGAAATCTTATAACCATTTTTCTTATTAAATGCAAATGGTAAAAATTCCTCCCTGAGACATATACAACCAAAGTTCTATTATATTAATAAGAAATTTTTGCCTAGTCATTAATTTGCCTCTTGAATTTTATTTTTAGCAGAATATTTTGGGTATCTTTTTTTACTGGACTCATACATTATTTGAATTTCAACTATCATTTATGTGCAAAAGTATTTTCCCATACTAAATAAAAATAGCTTATAGCTTTTAGGTGTTGATTCTATTTCTTGCATATTTCTACAGTTTTGGTGCTAATGATTTGAAACTATTGGGACAATAACATATACATAAGTTTTTATATATACATGTATTATTATAAAGGGAAAAATTCTGTCTCTAATCATAGAAATTAAAAATACTTTTAGAGCTAATGTTAAAACATGTAAATTCCCATTTTAAACTCTAATATTCCTGCAATTGTACTAATTTTACAAATAGCTATCTTGGGCGCCTGGGTTACTCTATCGCTGAGCATCTGCCTTCGGCTCAGGTCATGATCCCAGGGTCGTGGGATCGAGCCCCTCATCAGACTCCCTGGTCAGTGGGAAGCCTGCTTCTCTCTCTCCTCCTGCTGCTTGTGTTCCGGCTCTCCCTCTTTCTCTCAAATAAATACAAATAAAATCTTTAAAAAAAGACAACTACCACATGATCTCCCTGATATGAGGAAGTGGAGATGCAACGGGGGTGGGAGTTAAGGTGGAAGGAAAAGTAAAAATGAAAGAAGATGGGATCGGGAGGGAGAAAAACCAAAAGAGACTCTTAATGTCATAAAACAAACTGAGGGGGGTGGGGGGAAGAGGGGTTGGGTGAGGGTGGTGGGGTTACATCATATGTTTAAATAAAGCTTAAATAAAGTAAAAAAAAAAAAAAAGAAATAGCTATCTTCTTAATATTTATAATGAATGTTTCCACATGTATTTGAAAAACATTTCCAGAGTTTCAAAATTCTTTTTTATGTTAGGGTTATATAATAAAGAAGTCCTTTCTTTTTATTAAAAAAGAATCTTAGTCTTTGGACTAAATATAGTTTCATGGTTGGAAAAGTTCTTTTTGTCAATCTCAGGCAACTGCCTCTAGCAAGCAATCTGTCATTTGAGAAGTAAGCGGAGCATGGCCCAGGTGTGAAGTGAGCTGATGGGAAATTATGAATCAAGTTAGCAAGAAGGAGAATTCCAAGGTTGGGCTGAAATGTCAGGAAGACCTACGCTCCAGGAATCATGGGCAGAATTATGGAAACAGTTCTTGTAAGGCATTAATAAAAACAGTCTCAAGAAACGACACAAAGTTATTATGCCAGTTTAAGGCTTGAAAAGTAGGGCAGATCCTGAGAAAGACTTCAAAGGGTAGAACTGAAAGCAAAGAAAAAAAAAAAAAAAGGAATGGTTTAGTCAGTCTATTCAAAACATATTCTTGTTCTTCAAACTGCAAAGCAATATGTTATATCCTGAGGATAAAAATAATAAATAAAACAAATAAGATCCATATACTTCTAAACTTAAAGTCAATAATGCCAAGATCAAGTCTATATATATTTTTTATCTCAAGTATAAACACTGGTCCCTCTACAACCCGTACTCAGCTCTACAGCCAGAGTGGAGAAATCTGAGTTAGTCTAACAAGGTCTAAGGGGAAGTCATAAATACATGCACTAGGCCAGAAGTCACCAATCAGAAAATTCAGGTATGAGGTATGGTGCAGTTTGGGTTACCTGCTCTTACAACGCTGATTATTTTGATTAGAAAAGTCTTAGGTGTTATTTGAAAAATACCATATAAATTTAAAATAGTATAAAGAGTAAAACCAAAGTCATCTTTCATTACATCTACCACTGGTTGCTTTGTTAACTTTTTTTTTTTTAACCTTTTCATGTATATCTCTTCAAAGCTATTCTATTTATACAATACTATTGTTTTTACTACTGAATTACTTTTAAAACGTTTTTATTGTTATGACCTTTTGCTTTCAATCAAATCCAAAATCCTTAACAGGCTCTGTGTATTCCTTTAGCCTCTTAAACATGACTTGTCCTTCACTAAACTGGACAACTGTCCAGATAAGCTCCTCACACTGACCCAGCGTCAAGAGAGGTGGTAGATGTGCTTCATATGTTCTTGCAACATGCCAGCTCTTACTGACCTAATTTCTTCTGCTTCTGTGTATTTCATCTTAATTTTCACTTTCCTTGACTTCCCCGAACCCCTCAGGCAAGGTTGCATTCTTTCGTCTCTGCAATAATCAGTACACTTGATATACCTTATTTCTGTCTCTTATTTCTCACTACTTTTGTTTTTAAAGATTTATTTATTTATTTGAGAGAAGAAAGGGACTAGTTGTTTGAGAGTGCAAGTGGGAGGAGGGGGAGAGGGTGAGAAGTTTCAAGACCCATCTTGAGTCTTCAAGAATCTTCAAGAATCTCCATGACCCATGAGATCACAACCTGAGCCAAACGAAGAGTGGGATGCTTAAAAGACTAAGACACCCTGGTGCTCTTCTCACTGACTTCTTAATTATATTGTTATATATATTATCTTTACTTTTTACTGATGTATTTTCACTCAGTAAGTGTTGGCTGAATCAATACACTTTTCATAAACTGATTATTATAAATTTTAGACATATTTCCATATTAACAAGCACAGGCCTACATTTCTTAATAATAACATATTTCATTAAGTAATTTGGCTGTGTTTTATTTGGCAGCTTCTCCTTGAACATTGGCAATTACCACTTTGATACAATTTTAAACAAACTTCTAATGAGCAATTTATGCAAATGCTTTATTTGTTAATTAATTTATTTACTTAAGCACATGAATTAGAGAGAGAATTGTTAGGCAAAGTACATGTATTTTTTTTTAATTTTGATATGTACATACGTATTGCCAAATGAGCTCAAGACTAGCAATTAATGTACAAATTTATTTTTGTATTAGAATATAAAAGGCAATGGCCATAAGAAACGGCATCTGAAGTCTATTTTATGAGTCTCATGTTGTGCTATTCTTTTAATATGAAATAATATTTTACATATTATTTTATGTTGAGTTTAAAATTTGACATTTTGTTCAAAAATATTCAAGTCTACTTGTTTAAAATGATGACAATGATGATAATAATATCAAAAATGGCAGTAATAACAAGTAGCAACAGTGGTTTTAGAAGCAGAAGGAGCAGGTGTTACAGAAGTACCACTAGGAGTGTGGCAATCACTGCTATTTTGTTGGAGTAGGAGCCCTCTTAAATATTTATAAACAAGTCCTGTCTTAACATTAAGGATTATTAAAGACTACAATGGGTTGCTGAACATCTAATGAAAGACAAGAAGCCAAAGAATAAGCAAGTTATTTTATAAGAAAATCATATGGAAAAGAAAATAGAAAGTATTCTTAGCGTCTTTGCTAACTTCTCAATTCTACTTTTACTTAAATTTTATTTTTTGTTAAAGATTATTTATTTATTTATTTATTTATTTATTTATATGGGAGAGAGAAACAGAGCCTGCATATGAGTGGGGGGAAGGGCAGAAAGAGGGAGAAAGAGACTCCCTTCTGAGCAGGGAACCTGATGCAGGGCTCAATCCCAGGATTCCAGGATTATGACCTGAGCTAAAGGCAGACATTTAACAACTGAGCCACCCAGGTGCCCTTATTTTTATGTAAATCCTTGGATGTATTCTACTACACTCCAAAATTGTGTATTACTTACTCATTATAGCAATTATAATGACCAAAATTTTCTCCTTAAGATTATGATCTTTCTTTACTTTTCTTCAGTATCTCTAAAATACTGTAATCATTGAATAAATAACAGTTACATTGCTTTACAAATGGGAACTTCTTTCCAGGTTAAAAAATGCATTACTAGATTTTTTTTCCAATTTTATTTCTCTTGTATGGTTAGTATTTTGCTTTGCAATACTTGTCTGACATTTTTAAAATGTCAAGAATTGCAAAGAACTAAAATGACAGTTATTTTTTTAAATTTCTGATTTTGTAGCGAAATCAAGAAATTCAGGGACACAAAATGAGGGATCTGTGGGGAAATTAATATATATGTAAAATTATATATATATGTATATATATATACACATACATATACATGTAAAACACAAATGTATTCAATATCTACTAAACAGAACCCAGAGTAGTTTGTAAAATAAAAAAATAAATAAATAGTGTCTATTAGTGGAGCATGGAATTCTGAATAATTTAGATTGATCTAGTAGAATTTTTGTTTGGGCATGCTTATACATCTTATACTACAACAAACTTAATACTACAATCAATGATTTAATTCAGTATTTCCCTCTTCCATAAAATGTTTAGCATTTATATGCTCTGTTAACTATATATTAAAAAATAATAAACACATGGCTTTATGATATTATTGTATGCATTTTTAAAAAATTTGAAGTTCTCTGAAGAAGCAGAGTGTTGAGGCTTATTTCATTTCAGTTCGTGGTATAGATGTTTTATGCCATGATATTGACTTTGGTTGTGAGCTGCTCTCCTGGTAGAACTGATTTATGATATACTCTGTTGCTACCCAGACAGTTTCCAATGAAGTGACAAAGAAGTTCTGCTTCCATACCCATCTAATCAATGGAAAGCAAAGAAAGACCTGACAAAACATAACCCTTAACACAAGGTGACTGGATACTAGATGTCATTTTGTGTATGCTATGTGTGAAAATAAATAGTGGACATATATACTTTGTTAATTGGCATTGTTATGTGCTTCCTAAAAGACCAAGTTATACCTGGTACATAGACTATAAAAACTGTTGTTGCGTCAAATGGTTTGTTAAAAAAATAACTGCCAATACATTTTATGTGAAACTTAATACTTCTGCTTATAATCTTTGCTTTTTTATTTGTGAGGATACAGATGTCAAAACATTTAAAGGATAAATAGTAAGTGATAAAATGAGAGAAATATATATTCAGGTAGAAAACTGACTGATAGAATATTATTTTGCCAAATTGAAGACCATGAAGCATATTATATATTATCTTTATAGTCTAACACACTGAATATTGCAGTGCACTGTCATTAAAATATTAATTCTAGGAAGTGAGGAAAGATAAATATGAAGGAGTGAAGGAAAGATACAGTGAGGGCAGATTTTAGTGAGTCTTGGATGCCATGATAACTAACCCATAAAGAAAAGGTAATCAATTAAAAAATTGAATGTCCCATTTGTATTTTGCTATAGAAATATGTTTGTGGGCAGTGTGTACGGAAAAGAGAAGACTTTTGGATCAAGACTGTATGGATCAAGAGAAGACTTTTGCTCTGGTACGAATATTAGGAAAGTTTCTGGGAGGGACAATATTATAGAGAATGAAGAAGAGGGGGCATATTTTCTGGTGTTTTGAATACAAATTTGATAACTTAGGTATGGATAGAACATGGATAGTAAAAAAAAGAAATGAACCAAGAGTGTTTCTAAAATCCTAGTCCAAGTAAGTACTTTGAAATGTCATTGATTAAGATACGAAACAAAAAGAGAAGAACATTTGGAAAGTGGATGCAGGGCTTAAGATCACATCTTAATATTGATCTTAAGGTCAATCATAAGTTTCTCAATTTCCAAAATGAATCTAGGTAATCTCTGTAGAAAGTGCAAATAAGCTCTCATTATGGCACTCACCATTCCCCCCAGGGTATAATCCGGTGTCATGCTGGCAGATTGATTACATTAGACCATTTCCGTCATGGCAGCAGTTATCCTCACAGTGATAGACATGTATTGGGGGAATCGATTTGCCTGCTCTGTCTATAGCACTTCTGCCAGTACTATCACTCAGATTTATAGAATATTGTGATCATTACCAAGGTATTACATAAAACACTGTCTACCAGGGAATTTAAGGCAAGGTAAATGTGGTAGTATACTCCACTGCATGGAATTTTCCGGTCTTATCACACATTCCATCAATCCCAGAAACATCCGTCCTGGGAGAGCTGTATAATGACTTTCAGAGGGCTCAGTTAAGATAGCAGGAGGCCAAGATGAACATGTTGCATTGGGATGTTGGCTTTTATAATGAGGTATTTGTCTCAAATCCTCAACCAGCATATAATGCAGTCTCTCCCGTGGCCAGAAATATAAATCCTAAAACCAAGAGTAGAGATAGGAGTGCTTTTCTTATAACCATACCTAAATAATCTACATGAAGAATGTTTGATTCCCATGACTTGCATCCACAGTGTCAAAGGAAGACTGCTACCATCAGAGAATCTGGCAATGAATCCAATGAATTGGAAAATGAAATTGTCCCCATCATTTGACATTTCTCATTCAGATTAAATAACAAATCAACATGGAAAGTAAGATATTAGTTGATCCTGATTACTAGGGAAAATTATGTTGTTGATACCTAGCAGGGAATAGGAAGACTCATTTGGAAGTCAGAATGAATTCACAATGATTCTTCTTACAACAGTCTTTCCTTATAATTTTGGTCAGTGGAAAACTGATTTCTACTAAAAAAAAAAAAAAAAAAAAAAAGAAGTCAACAGTAAATTATATTTTGTAGGAATAACACATTGAGTTATTTCTCCAGGTCAAGAACTCAATTTATCTGTGGTGTAGAAGAGGATAGGGGAGATATGGAATGATTAGTGCCTATCATTATTTAGACACATAAAGGTGTCTATTTTTACTAACATACTTCATGGTTAGCTAGGAAGTCTAGGGCTATCACAGTTATATATTTTATATTATGCATTTTTCATTTTTCTTCCATATTCCTACAACCTTATGAGAAGGATGACAGTGGATACAAATTGATAGTACCCATGATGATACATTTACTAACAGATGATTATACTTTGTGTATGCCCTGAAATGGAGACACAAACTTTTACCTGAAGGAAGGACGAGAGTGAAAAGCTGAAGGGGCAAAATGATGGACTTTAACAGATCTTCCATTTGTGGTTCTTAAAAAAAAAAAAAAAAAAAAAATTTGAGTTACTTGAGAAAGAGAGCAAGCACAAATGCTGAGGGGAGGGGCAGAGGGAAGGGGGTCAACAGACTGCCCACTGAGCTGGGAGCGGAAAGTGGAGCTGGTTCCCAGGACCTGGAGATCATGATCTGAGCCACCCAAGCACCCCTTCATTTCCGGTTCTACTTCCTCTTCCCCCGCCTACTCCTACACCTTCCCTCTGCCTTGGGAGGCTGAGCTCATTGGCTTCTGATTTTATATAGGCAATGCAGTGTCCTTGCAAGAAATCACAGGGAGGAATGATACTGATCGAAGTCTATTTACTTCACTATATGTATCCCTGGGAGGTATTTGGTCTGTCTGGGTCCCTTGCATGGATGTCACCACTTGATTCAATAAAACTTGCTTTTCCCACCTCTCTTTCCAGGTTCTGTGAGCCTCTTCCTCACGCCCCTTCATGCCTGAGATATTTAGGGTTATCCAGCTATCAGGTGCAAAAAAGCTCCTCTGCTGCTACTTGTTGAGGATTCCTGCATTATTCCTTGTGGTTCAAACCATCCTCATACCTTGTGTGTATCCTTATTGTAGAGAATATACAATGAAGTTTCCTAATTTGAGTGTGTCATGCATCTCCCTGTAGGACCATGAGGCTGATACCGTGTGAGAGCTTTCTAAGACAAGCCTGTTGCACTTCCAGTGCAACAGGGAACATTAGAAATGTTGAGGTGACCATTGGAGGCCCATCTCATAAATTTTCAACGTATTTGTTGAGAGGAAACTGCTGTGAGCAAGAATGACTGACCAAAGCAGAATTGCTGGTAGAAACAGAGGACGTTGCTTTGGAATAACCTTTGATATCAAAGGCCACAGATCTCATAGATCACCAATAAGATACAAATTGTAAAACCGAACAGAACCTGGGATTGGAAAAAACTCAAGAAAATACAAAGGGTCTTGTTTTTAAGCCCTTTGTTAAAGCAGCAAAAAAGACAGAATTTCCTACAAGACCTATATAAATTTTAAAAATCACCTAATATGTTTAGAGAAACTAATAAAAGGCTAAGGAAGCAAGTTTAGCCTTGAAAGAACAGCATAAAGAATGTACACAACACACAAACACTCATAGGAACAAACAAACAGTAAAAGATGATTGCAGAAAACAAAATAATTCGCAAAGGAAATGATAAAAATTATGAAATAATTTTTAAGTCTAAATAATTCCAGTAAAGATAAATAACAGTTTGGGTATCTTAAAAATACTAAATCAGGTTGGCATCATTCTTCTGGAAGGCAGAATTTCCTGCTGGAGAGCAGTTGCTACTTCAAGAAGATACTGAAGGAAAGACCATGGAAAGCAAGAGTATATTATCTACCCAACTTCTGAGCAAAAGAACAAAGACAAATCTTTGAGTTTGGAACATTAGAACTTGAGTTCTAGACTTGAGGAGTCTGCATAGAAGACTGTTCCTAAATATTCTAGAGAAGTTTCAGCCAAAAACTGTTGATTAGGAAAATGTGGAAAATGTCTTGAGGTGAACACTGAGAATATTTAACATAACACTAAGAGTAAAACAAAGGAGCGGTAGGTAGTTCAATATAGAATGTAACTGGTAAAAATAAGAAAAAAAATTAAAATGGGGAGGAAAGGATAAGAAAAAGTAGAAGTGAACAGATTTCCCTAATTTTCTCTTATGTAGTAGCTGGGAATTAAATGCTGCCAAATCAAGTAGTAGAGATTATCTCAAAACACAAAGGTAAAGATCAGAAGTGGAAATAATGATGGAACCGATAGAGGGGTTCCCGTAAAGGTATTAGAAATAGCATCCGTATAAAGATGGCGATGAAGAAATAGAACACTTTCTTAAGTATAAACACTATTATAAAACAAGATAACAAAACACATTTTAAGATATATACACACAAATGGTTAATATATCATAAAATATTATTACAGGATTATGATTGAATGTATCTATATGTGATTAAGACAAGGAGGCTTAACTCTGTAACAGAAAGAAAAAAAAAACTTAAATGCATAATTTCCTTTACATTTTTTCATATTTTAACATAAAATGGACATCTTCACCCATCATTACATATTTATTCCATAAAATTATTTCCTAAGGCTATGATAGTATGAAAGTCACACAAATAGGAATTTAATTAAAATGTAAACTCATTGTTTAAAATAATTCATATCTTGAAACTTTTACTCAGACTACAATTTCTAAAATGCACTTGATAATATTTCAAGTAGATAGTGATATTCATGGTTAAAAATTTTCTTCACTAGAAAAAAAAATCTCATATTTCCATATTTGGAAATTCCATATTTGACAACCTCTTTTTTTCTCCCTCTTTTCTTTTGGGAGAAAAACTATTACTTGCTATAGAAATAAAACAGTAAGAACAGAATCATGGTAAAATTCTACTTTTGTTTATTTTAAAGTCAGTGGCCAATATTTCTTGGATATACTTGGCTACTTGGATATTTTGATGTTCCAAATATTCCTCTTACTTTTAGCTGCCAAAGCCAAGTCAGACATTTGCCATCAGAGCTACAGTACTGCTTCTGAGGAAAAGGAAGTGTTACATTTTATAACAAAAGGTGCTGATTAATCAATCATTTCTTTTTTGTTCTTCTAAATAAGCCATATATACAAATGATTTTTGTATTTGTGTAACTTTTTCATAAAAATTATTTAGGTGTTAAGTTCTATATGTGAAATAATTTACTGTATTTTAATTTACACTTATAGGGCCTCTAACTCATATTATATGACTCTTATGTAAGAGAAAAACATATATACATGTTGTATAATGCCCAAATTGTTCAACAACCTAGCATGATATTCATGAGGTGAAAAACAAGTAAATATTGATGCAAAATAACCACCTTAAATTATTTTCAAATATATCAGTTTTTTTTCTTTTAAGTTAAATATTTAAATACATAGAACATATAAATTGAACAATCACCTCAAAAATGCACTAAAGTTTGATTAATAGGAATGCCAAGAGGAATTTGAATTAGTTTCCTATTTTTTTAAATCTGCGTTTAGAAAAAAGTAACAATATTATGAGTTTTATTTCTTCCTCGTCTTTAAAAAAATTATTTTCCTGGGGCACCTGGGTGCCGCAGTCAGTCAAGCATCTGTCTTTGGCTCAGGTTATGATCCCAAGGTCCTGGGATTGAGCCCTGTGTAGGGCTCCCTGCTCAGCGGGGAGCCTGCTTTTCCCTCTCTCTGCAGCTGTCCCTGCTTGTGCTCTCTCACTCTCTCTCTCCAAATAAATAAATAAAATCTTTTTCTTTCCCTTTAAATTCTCTTCTTGCCACTCTTGGCTTTTGTTTGATATTTTTAATGATTCTATTTTGTCTGTTTTATTGACTTAGTTCTATCACCTATTTATCTATCTATCATTTGAGAGAGACTGAGACGATCCGGGGGTGGGGGTATGGGACAGGCTGAGAATCTCCAGCAGATTCCCTGCTGAACATGGAGCTGACCATGGGGGCTCAATCCCATGACCCTGAGATCTTGACCTGAGCCTAAATCAAGAGCTATCCATCTAACCAACTGAGCCACCCAGGTACCCTAGGCTCTAGGATTCAAAGATTCCCATTATTAATTTATAACTGGTCCCAGGATTTCATGTATTATTCCCATCTGAATGCAGTGTGAGAAGCTTATTGCAGTATTCTTACATTGTAGGTTTCCCAGCCTTTGTGCCATTGTTCCCATACATTTTATGTCTAAATGTGTTATAAACCCTAAAATACCTTGTTGCTATTCTCCACTGTTATTTTTAATCCATGTTTGTAGTGTTAACAAATAAAAAGTATTTAATTGTATTTATTTAATTCTATTTAATCATGCATTTACCATTCCCAGTGCTTACTATTCACTTTTATAAATATTTTACAAATATCTCTTGAGTATTATTTCCTTCTGCCTGAAGTACCTCGACATTTTTGCAGTGCTAATCTGCAGACAATGGAGTCTCTCTACTTATTATGTAAAAAAAAAAAAACACAAAAAACAAAATCAAACCTAAAAACAAAAAACCACAAGTCTTTATTATGCCTTTTGTAAAAGATATTTCTTCTGGTATAACATCCTAATTTACTGTCTGGTGTTTTCTTCCAATTAATATATATATTTTTTCTTTTCAGTACTTTAAAGATATAGGTGCATACAATGAATAACTATGTTAATAAAACTATGTGCTATGCTTATACTGTGGAATAGCTAAACTTTGAATCAGTCTTTGACCCTAGGTTTTATAACACCTATAGTGTCACGTTGAAGAGGAGACAAAAGCAGAGAAACATGGAAGTAAAGGCTATAAAGACAAGTGAAAAGGAGAAAAAAAAAACAGGTGGGGAAGGTGACATAGTGAAGAGGTGCCTATTTGCATAGAATGTTCAGAAAATGTTTCTCTAAGTGTGTGAGTATAAAGGAGTCAGCTAGAGCATAACCGACAGCAGAAAATGTCAACCTAAGTCTTAGAGTGGGTGAGTGCTCGCGTTATTCCAGTTGATTTTCCCAAGTTTCTTAAACCTGTACAAAATGTGGCTTTGACTCATATAGCAAAAAGGAAAAAGTATATCTACCATAATAGTGTTTGCTTGTTTTTTATCTTAACAAAAGCCCAATTTTAAACTGTGAAATATTGTATTTTTCTGATCTGTCTTAATTTTTAATTGTACAGACTATGAAAAGTCACTAATTCAGCAGTTATTTCTTACCGAAAGGTACTTGATGAATCATATCCTCTTATTACAAATGATTATAAATTACTCTCCTTTAAAGTCTTTAATCTTTAGAAAATATTTCTTTTTCCTTTTTTTATAACCACCTGTAGAAAATAAATTACATCTTAATTTAATAAATCATTATCAACTGTCAGTAAGTATGTTATGTTGATACTGGCCTATCTACATAATTAGGTCCTGGATATGATTAGATGTTTTACTGAAACCTAGTAAGAGTCAACTGATGGTGACTTAATCTCTGACCAAAAGGAAAGGCAGTGTCTTCATAATGATGTTGGAAAAACTGGACAGCTACATGCAAAAGAGAGAAACTGGACCACTTTTTTACACTATACACAAAACAATCTCAAATGGACAAAATACCTAAATATGAAACTTGAAACCATAAAAGTCCTAGACAGAAACAGGTAGTATTCTCTTGGCCATCAGCCTTATTTATGGACATGTCTTCTCAGGCAAGGAAAACAAAAGCAAAATTAAAGTATTGGGACTACAACAAAATAAAAAAAACTTTGTACATCAAAGGAAGCCATCAACAAAACAAAAAGACAATGTACTAAGTAGGAGAAGATATGTGCAAATGATATATTTGTTAAGAAGTTAATATTCAAAATGTATAAAGAATTCATATAAGTTAACACCAAATAAATAATCAATCCAATTAAAAATAGAGGACATGAATATTTATTCAAAGAACACATACAGGTGTCTAACAAATATATCAAAAAATGCTCAACATCACTCATCATCAGGGAAAAGCAAATCAAAATCTAGTGGGGGAAAAATTGAGATATCACCCCACACCTGTCAGAACAGCTACTGTCAAAAAAAAAAAAAGAAGTAAAAAGGACAAGAAATAACAAGTGTTGGTAAAGATGTGGAGAAAAGAGAACACTTGGGAATGTAAATAGGGGCAATGACTGTGGAAAACAGTACAGAGATTTCTCAAAAAATTAAAAATAGAATTACTATATGATCCAGTAATTTCACCACTGTATATTGCCCAAAGAAAACAAAAACAGTAGTTAGAAAAGATACATACCCCTGTTTATTATAGCATTATTACAATAACCAAGATTTTATTTGTAAACAACTCAAATGCCCATCCACAGATGAATGGATAAAGAAAATGTTACACACACACACACACACACACACACACACACACACACGGACACAGTGGAAGAGAATATTATTAGTCACAAAAAAAGAATAAGATGTCACCATTTGGGACAACATGGATGGACCTAGAGGGTACTATGTTAAGTGAAATAAGTCAGGCAGAGAAAAACAAATACCGTATGGTTTATTTTATATGTGGACTCAAAAACAAACAAACAAAACCAGAAACATACTCATAAATAAAGGGAAAAAAATGGTGGTTGCCAGAGGGTAAGTGGATTAGGGGGATGGTAAAGTAGGTAAAGGGGATTAAAAGGTAAAATAAGTCATGGAAATAATACAAATAAAATAATAATAATAAATAATAAAATAATAAGTCATGGACATAAAAGCACAGTATAGGGGATATAGTCATTCATGCTTAATAACATTGTGTGGTGAAGATTATAACTCTATTTATCATGGCAAACACTGCACAATATAGAGAATTGTCAAATCACAATGTCATGCACCTGAAACTAATATAACATTGTATGTCAACTATACTCAAATATTTTTTAAAGTGTCAACTGAAATATAATTCAATACCGCTAGCTTCCCACATACTTATCTTATTCTGTATTTAGAAAATAGAAGACTGTTTCTTCCCCAGGACTAAGCCTATGCCTATCATTTATTTTTAAAAAAATTACTATTATTCTTTTATCAAACAAAAACAATCAACATGGTCAAATTATGCAGAAAGTTTCACCACAGCCTGGATGAATTTTTACAATTTAAGCCTTTATATTCAGGTAGGACACTGAAAAACTACTATTGACATGGTAGCTTTAAATAGAGTTAAGGAGGGACGCCTGGGTGGCTCAGTTGGTTAAGCAGCTGCCTTCGGCTCAGGTCATGATCCCAGCATCCTGGGATTGAGTCCCACATCGGGCTCCTTGCTCAGCAGGGAGCCTGCTTCTCCCTCTGCCTCTGCCTGCCTCTCTGTCTGCCTGTGCTCACTCTCTCTGACAAATAAATAAATAAATAAATAACTCTTTAAAATAAATAAATAAATAGAGTTAAGGAGCATAGTCCCCTGGAAAATAACGCTCATTTGAATTAAACAATTAAATATATACATACATATATACATACAAAACCTATATATATGTATATATTGTTTAATGTATGTATGCATATATGCATATATGGGTTTGTACATATGCACTTAAAATATATGTATATATATGTATGTATATATATACATATGTATGTATTTTTTCACTGCCCAATTTGTGATTTCTTTTCCTATGTATATACATAAGACATAGAATGTTGACTATAAGCAAATTCCTGAATTAGAATGGATCCAGAGTCACAGCAACAAAATCAGTAGACTGGTAAAAGCTCAACCTAAAATATAGTTTTTGGGAATAGGCCAAAAGTATATATTGAATTCTTCAAATCTATGTCACACTTGTCAATGAACCAGAGTCTCGAGCATGCCTTCTGGCAATATAGAAAAAATTGTAACTCGGGTATTCTTTCTGTTATGGTCAGCTGTATTAGTTTTCTACTGCTATGTAACACGCATTATCTCCGTTTCCACGGGAGAGAAGTCGGGACACAGGCTAGTTAGTCCTCTGTTCAGCATCCCATCAGGCTGAAATCTGAGTATCATTTAGGTCTATGATCTCATCTGAGGCAAGAAAGCATACTCAGATATAACAGTGATTACCTTCAATGTCTCTTGCTAGATAGAACACAGGCATTTAAAATACAAACGTTTTTAAACTAATGCCAGATAAATTCCAGATGAATGATCATCCTTCATTCTGCTCTATTTCTTTATTCAAATAAATTATTTAAAGATGTGTTGCTTTTATTATTTTTGTTATAGGCTTGGGTTTGTTTTCTATTTGGCTGCTTATATTTGGTTTCAATATTACCATTCCATCATATTTTTTCTTCAATTTTACTATATTTTCTTCCCTTTCAAAAAGAATGCTTTTTAGCTACAAATGACAGACACTCAGTGTTAGTCCAAGAGATCAACGGTGCTATCAAGAACCAAAATCTGTCTCTGTTGTGCTCTCTACAGTGCTGGCTTCATCCTACCACTGATTTTTTTATGTGGTTATGGCAAGACAACTGAAAGAGCAAGAGGGATATCAGTACTTACCATTCACTTTAAGTACGAGAGAAAAAGAGGTTCCTTCCTTGTTGCTCTCTTTAAGTAGCTAATGTTTCTTTACCAAGAGGAATCGACTTGCTTCAGGCAGGCTCTGAGCCCCTTAGTGTTAAGGAAAATGGAAACATGATTGACTTTGGCTATTTTTCTGTCCCCCAAGTCTCTGGAGCTGTGGTCAAATTCCCAATTCAAATTCTTGCAGGAAGGGAGAAGTTGCCTGGAATTCCTCTTGGGGACCCAATTGCAAATGTTCTTTCACTTCCCTTTATTCAAAGCATGTATTATTTTGTTTACCTACTATGTTCCAATATTTTGGGAGGCACTGCATCTGATGTTATTAGTTCTATCATTTTATACTAGTGTCTTGAGCTGCAAATTAAACCCTTTTCACGATTCTATGTGTCATTTAACCATAGAAAATGATTTCAAAGAAAATCTCATCAAGATCCAAGAAGGCTAAAGAATTATATATGTATATAGGGGTATATATTTTTCCATTAAATATATTTTTATTGATTTTTATGCTTAAATATATCAATGTTATAATTTTATTAAATGCTTACCTAAACAACTGGAAAATTATTTTCATAATTATATAAATTTATTATACTTATAAATTTATTTATACTTATGTATAGCATACTCCTAGTTTCTAGTAAGAAAATACTTATGATTATAAATTATTATTTTGTAAGCAATATTGCATTAAGTTAGCTTTAATGGAAGAAAAAAAACATGCAGTTTTAGGATTGCTACTAGAAAGAAATTGCTGGCTGAGGAGTGAGCTAGCAAAACGGCCTCATTAGTGATGAAGTAAATTTAATTAGCTAGGTCTTATAGTGGAGCAAATATTAGAGAAAAGAAAGTTTCTTCCTGGTTGAACTCTTATTCTGCTCAAACTCTCCAAGGTTACATTAACCTAGAACTGTCAAAAGGTGCTGCTGTTATAGCTTAAACAGCCTTAAATAAATTATTTTTCAGGATCGGGCATTTTATAGAAAACTAGAGTATTCAGTAGACAGCTATGCTACTTGTCCTCTAAGGGGAGACAAGAGAGAGTAAAATAAAATACAAAAATAAAGTCATGTGGATAAGCAAATTTAGTATCATTTCACCTGAATTAACGAATCTGGCTGGATAATAATGAAATGTCAATGACAAAAAAAAGTGGCAGTAAACATATTGGAAGAGTGCAATATAGTGAAGAGATAATTTAAGATAGTGAGCCAAGCAAATGATAGTTAAAAGATTAACTATCTTTTAAGATAGTTTTTCAAGATTTTATTTATTTATTTGACAGAGAGAGAGCATAAGCAGGAGGAGAAGCAGAGAGAGAGGGAGAAGCAGGCTCCCCGCTAAGCAGGAAGCCTGCCACGAGGTTCAATCCCAGGACCCTGGGTTCATAAACTGAGCCAAAGGAAGACACATAACTGACTGAGCCACCCAGATGCCCCGATATAGAGTTCTTAAGCCTCTTTTTTTTGGGGGGGCGCTTAGTGAGGGGATGCAGAAGTAAGCATTAAATATGCTCGATTAAAAAATAGTCAATAGTGAAACAGATGAAAGGGATTGAGTATACTTAACATGATGAGCACTGGTTGATGTACAGAAGTGTTCAGTCACTATACTGTACATCTGAAACCAATACAGCACTGTATCTTAACTACACTGGAATTGAAGTTTTTAAATAATTAACAATTAAAAAATTAAAAATAGTAAATCAAATCTTTGTGTAAATCTGTAAAAGGAGCAAAATATTGCTCTTAACACTAGGCAACTGAAGAATTACACACTATAAATTTCAACTTTTAACTTTGTTTCTACATGTTTGCTTTCATTACTAAACTGGAACTTGAGTTTCAAAGAGGTGCATAATTTCCTTTACTAATTTCTTGCTCCTCCAACTCCTTTTTTATCCTTAGCTCAAGTTATTCTTTTTTTTTTTTTAAGATTTTTTTATTTATTTGACAGAGAGATCACAAGTAGGCAGAGAGGCAGGCAGAGAGAGAGAGAGGGAAGCAGGCTCTCCACTCAGGGAGCCCGATGCAGGACTCGATCCCAGGACCCCGAGATCATGACCTGAGCCGAAGGCAGCAGCCTAACCCACTGAGCCACCCAGGTGCCCTCAAGTTATTCTTGATAGCCTATTAAGATTTACAGACCTCTATTTGCAAATGAACTATAATCAAGGATTATTCATAAATAAATACATATAGTGATAACTAAAGTTATTAAGTTTCCCTATAATTACTGATTTAAGAGAAAATCTGTACAGATTATTCTGGATACTTGTTTAATGATATTTTAATATTATACACATGAGACTTTTCTGTGTCATTAGAAATTATTTGTAGCTTCTTAAAAATATATTTATTACTAACCTCAAAACTATGCCCAACCTGAGAGAATCTTCCAAATTATTATCTCAGACTTCATTCTGAAACAAGATTAGCATTGTTTTTGGAAAACTGTGGCAAAGAGTAACCATATCATAATGCTCTGGGTTTTTTGAAATGCTCTCATTTAGGCATATGAGTGTATCTCCATCTTCCAGCAATAAGAGACAAATGGCCTTCCACTGAATGTACATTTCTGAATCGAAGTCATAGTGCCTCAATATTTGTCTTTCCTGGTAGGTACAGTTGACATTTAAACAACATGAGTGCCGAGTGGGTGGATCCACTTACATGTGGATTTTTTTAGTAGGAAATACTGTAAAGATTTTTCTTACGATTTACTTAACAACATTTTCTCTAGCTTATTTATTGCAAGAATACAGTATATAATGCATATAAACATGGAAATATGTATTAATCTACTGTTTATATATTATAATGCTTCCAATAATTGTAGGCTTTCAGTAGTTAAGTTTTTGGGGAGTCAAAGTAATACATGGATTTTTAATACAACAGGATTTGGCACCCCTAATCCTCACCTGTACTGGCAAAGTTATATTATATATTATAAAATATATATTACATATTATATTATTACATCAAGATATTATACTATACGATGCCTTAATATATTAAAGTTATAAATTCTAGAACAGAATATGAAGAACTATTCTTTATAAATCCTCATTAGAAATATATATCTCACTTGTACTTTAGTTTTTCAAGTATTAAATCTCCATAGATTATTTTATAACCTTATTTTAAAATATTTTAACTTGTACATAATACAAGATTATTTGGCATAGAAGTTTACAAGATATACTTACAAATTTGCATGTCATGTTCTTATTCCTGTAACTTTTGTAAACAAAATGTATAAAATTATAAATTCAATAGATTACATTTAGAATTTTAAATTTATCTTTTTACGGAAAGGAAAAAGATGTGGTGCTGGGTGGCTCAGTCGGTTAAGCATCTGCCTTCGGCTCAGGTCATGACCCCAGGGTCCTGGGATGGAGCCCCACATCAGGCTCCCTGCTCAGCTGGGGGTCTGCTTCTCCCTCTCCAACTCCTCCTGCCTGTGCTCCCTCTCTCGCTGTCTCTCTCTTTGTCAATAAATAAATAAAATCTTTAAAAAAAATAAAGGAAAAAGAATATAGGCTAGACTTCTTGCAAAGTGTTTTTATATACATAAACTTTTGTTAATTTAACATAGAATTCTGGTACACAAAAATTGAAAATTTAGTTTTCAATAACTGTTTCACCTCAATTTAGCTTTATTATCTTAAACAAAAATCTTGTTTAATACCATAATGTTTTTCTTGTTTTTAAAACTTTAGCAAATAAGACTTCATAATATATACAGTCCTATTTTACACATCAAATGATACTTAATTAGATACCCTAAATGACATCCTATCTAATATTTTGAGAATAAGGTAAAATGTATACTTTTATTTGGTAGTGATCTCTAGTATATATTATTAGAGTGATATCAAATAGGGTATCACAACTTAAGTATTCTACCTTGCAGAAAATAGGTGACTTCCCATAAAATAATAAAAATAAAAGATTAAACATTATAAAACTCACAGATTACATAAAATATCAAAGGAAATAATGTTTGTGTTTTAAATATATAAAATTTTATAACTTTTATAAGCAGGTATCCTTATTATATTCAATTATTTGTTTTTTCAGAATAAAATTTTTGGGTATTGTTTATTATCACTACTTCTGTTCCTCTATATATTTTTCAGTTGCTGTAACTTTTACTAGAAAGTTCAGCATTTTTTTACCTTGATAGTTTTTGCCCATACTTACACACTTTTTTTTTTCAATATTTTATTTATTTATTTGTTAGAGAGAGAGAGAGCGAGCACAGGCAGACAGAGAGGCAGGCAGAGGCAGAGGGAGAAGCAGGCTCCCTGCCAAGCAAGGAGCCCGATGGGGGACTCGATCCCAGGATGCTGGGATCATGACCTGAGCCGAAGGCAGCTGCTTAATCAACTGAGCCACCCAGGCGTCCCCATACTTACACACTTTTTTTTGTCAAAGTTGGCCTAGTGTGTGCATTTTTCCAATAGACATTTTCTACTAAAATTACCTGACTTTCTTCATCATGATCTCTATGATCTCATGAATTCTGTTTTTGGAAGGGTCCATTTTAAAACCTCCTAATGCATATGTATTACATTGTTTGATTTATTAAATCCTAATAAGTGATTTTTGGTGTTACTACTTCCACCACTGGGATGAGCGTTTATCAAACATTGCCAAAAATACCTATAAAAATAATTTTTTTCATAATTATACATAATTTCCCTTGAGTTTCCAATCTATCAATGTCCTTTTTCAAAAGCTTCAAGGTTTTGATTAAGATAATTAATGAATTGAG